>JAFBJW010000098.1:2464357-2661149 GCA_016785235.1 Pseudorhombus dupliciocellatus
ACAACCACAACCCCGACAACAACCACAACTCCTACGACAACTACAAGCCCGACAACAACCACCACTCCGACAACAACCACAACACCGACAATGACTACAACCCCGACAACAACCACGACTCCAACCACAACTACGACTCCAAAAATAACTACAACTCCTACAACAACCACAACCCCAACAACAACAACCACAACTCCGACAACCACCACAACCCCAACGACAACTACAACCCCAACCACAACAACAACTCCGACAACAGCTACAACCCCAACAACAACCACAACTCCGACAACCACCACAACCCCAACGACAACTACAACCACGACAACAACTACAACTCTGACAACAACCACAACCCCAACCACAACAACAACTCCGACAACAGCTACAACCCCAACAACAACCACAACTCCGACAACAACCACAACCCCGACAACAACCACAACAACAGCGACGACAACTCCAACAACAACCACAACCCCAACGACAACTACAACCCAAACAACAATTACGACCCCGATAACAACGACCAATCCGACAACAACCACAACTCCAACAACGACTACAACTCCAATAACAACTTCAACTGCGACAACAACCACAACCCCAACAACAACTCTAACAACAACCACAACCCCAACAACGACCACTCCAACAACAACAACCACAACTCCGACAACAACCACGACCCCGACAACCACCACAACCCCAACGACAACTACAACCACGACAACAACTACAACCCCAACCACAACAACAACTCCGACAACAGCTACAACCCCAACTCCGACAACAACCAAAACCCCAACAACAACCACAACAACAGCAACGACAACTCCAACAACAATCAGAACCCCAACAACAACTACAACTCCGACAACAACCACGACCCCGATAACAACGACCAATCCGACAACAACCACAACTCCAACAACGACTACAACTCCAACAACAACTACAACTGCGACAACAACCATAACCCCAACAACAACTCTAACAACCACAACCCCAACAACGACCACTCCAACAACAACCACAACCCCAACAACAACCACAACTCCGACAACAACCACGACCCCGACAACCACCACCACTCCGACAACAACCACAACTCCGACAACGACTACAACCCCGACAACAACCACAACCCCAACAACGACTACAACTCCAACAACCTCGACCCCGACAACAACCACGACCCCAACGACAACTACAACCCCAACCACAACCACAACCCCAACAACAACTACAACTCCGACAACAACCACAACCCCAACAATGATCACTCTGACAACGACTACAACTCCAACAACAACCATGACCCCGACAACAACGACCACTCCAACAACAACAACCACTCCGACAACAACTACAACTCCAACAACAACCACAACCCCAACAACAACGATCACTCCGACAACCACCACAACCACATCTCCAGCAACAACCACAACCCCGACAACAATTACAACCCCGACAACAACCAACACTCCGACAATAATGACCACTCCGACAACAACGACAACTCCGACAACGACTACAACCCCGACAACAACTACAACTCCGACAACAACCACAACCCCAACAACAACGACCACTCCGACGACTACAACTCCAACAACAACCATGACCCCGACAACAACGACCACTCCAACAACAACAACCACCAACAACCACAACCCCGACAACAACCACAACTCCTACGACAACTACAAGCCCGACAACAACCACCACTCCGACAACAACCACAACACCGACAACGACTACAACCCTGACAACAACCACGACTCCAACCACAACTACGACTCCAAAAATAACTACAATTCCTACAACAACCACAACCCCAACAACAACAACCACAACTCCGACAACCACCACAACCCCAACGACAACTACAACCACGACAACAACTACAACCCCAACCACAACAACAACTCCGACAACAGCTACAACCCCAACAACAACCACAACTCCGACAACCACCACAACCCCAACGACAACTACAACCACGACAACAACTACAACTCCGACAACAACCACAACCCCAACCACAACAACAACTCCGACAACAGCTACAACCCCAACAACAACCACAACTCCGGCAACAACCACAACCCCGACAACAACCACAACAACAGCGACGACAACTCCAACAACAACCACAACCCCAACGACAACTACAACCCAAACAACAATTACGACTCCAACAAAAATTATTACTCCGACAACAACCAGAACCCCAACAACAACTACAACTCCGACAACAACCACGACCCCGATAACAACGACCAATCCGACAACAACCACAACTCCAACAACGACTACAACTCCAATAACAACTTCAACTGCGACAACAACCACAACCCCAACAACAACTCTAACAACAACCACAACCCCAACAACAACCACAACTCCGACAACAACCACGACCCCGACAACCACCACAACCCCAACGACAACTACAACCACGACAACAACCACAACTACGACTCCAACAACAACTACAACTCCGACAACAACCACAACCCCAACAACAACCACAACTCCGACAACAACCACGACCCCGACAACCACCACAACCCCAATGACAACTACAACCCCAACAACAACCACAACTACGACTCCAACAACAACCACAACTCCTACAACAACCACAACCCCAACAACAACGACCACTCCAATAACAACCACAACTCCAACAACGACCACAACTCCAACAACAACCCCAACCCCAACCACAACTATGACTCCAACAACAACTACAACTCCGACAACAACCACAACCCCAACAACAACAACCACTCCGACAACGACTACAACTACGACAACAACCCCAACCACAACTACAACTCCAACAACAACTACAACTCCGACAACAACCACAACCCAAACAACAACTACAACTCTGACAACAACCACAACCACAACTCCGACAACAACCACAACAACAACTCCGACAACAACTACAACCCCAACAACCACAACTCCGACAACAACCACAACCCCAACAACAGCAACTACAACTCCAACAACAACCACCACCCCAACGACAACTACAACCCAAACAACAACTACGACTCCAACAAAAATTCTACCTCTGACAACAACCACAACCCCAACCACAACTACAACTCCGACAACAACCACAACTCCGAAAACAACCACGACCCCGACAACAACGACCACTCCGACAACAACAACCACGACCCCGACAACAACCACAACCCTGACAACAACAACCACAACTCCAACAACAAGGACGACCCCGACAACAACCACAACCCTGACAATAACAACCACTCCGACAACAACTACAGCTCCTACTTACACTCTTCAAATGGATTTACCTGATGAGCCATTCTCTGACCAACTCAATGACCGCAACAGCAAAAAATTCAAAGATCTTGAGCAAAAACTTGTTGGACCTGTGAGTAAATTTTCATATCTTACATATTATTCATTAACGAAGGCCCCTGAAACTCCTCTCAAATATCATTTCATTTCTTTATTATAACAAATGTAAGTCATTTGAAAGCATCTAATCTTTGATTATTTTTTTGCAGTGTAACAAACTATATGAAGATAAATATGGCCGAATCTTTGACCGTTGCCGTGTGAAAGAGTTCAAGTAAAAACATTTCTTACTTTCCAAATGTTGTTGAATCTCCTGGTTGATGACTCAACATGTTGATAGTTTCATGTACAAATGAAATAATCTTCTAATAGTATTAATACTTGCTTCATTTGGTTTCATGACATAGGTCAAACGCAGTACCAGGGGCAGAAAAGGTTGTTGTAGAAATGGACGTTCTGTTCCATAAAAATGTGACTACGTCAGATCTGCCACAGAACAAAGCTCTTGCTGAAATCATTAAAAAAGCTGCAAATGACAACACCTTCAGCTTGAAGATTGACCCCAATACAATTGCAGTAATCGGTAAGTAAATACAACACTTGTCTCACTCACTCAACTGTGTTTTTGTGACTCCAACAGCCGATGTCTGTTCTCTGTCCTATCTTTTATGCATAATTTACATTTTTTAATTCTGTTACAGCAAGTCCAGTGTCAACACCAACTACTGCTGTTCCACCTGCAACTGTTGCCCCAACAACAACTGCTCCACCTACTTACACTCTTGAAATGGATTTACCTGATGAGCCATTCTCTGACCAACTCAAAAACCGCAACAGCAAGAAATTCAAAGATCTTGAGCAAAAACTTGTTGGACCTGTGAGTAAACATTCATATCCTGCACATTATTCATTAACTGTGTCAGTGTGGCCCCTGAATCCCTTTTACATTCAGATAATTTCACAAGAATATCAATAAATGTGTAATGTAATGTAAATCATTTGAAAGTTCTCAGCGTCTGATCTTTGCTCATTTTTTTTGCAGTGCAACAAAATATACAAAGACAAATATGGCTCTATCTTTGACCGCTGCCGTGTGAAAACATTCAGGTAAACCTTTTCTTACTTTAAAGATGTTATATTTACAAATAATTTTCTAATAGTATTAATACTTGCCTCATTTGATTTTATGACATAGATCAAACGGAGTACCAGGAGCAGAAAAGGCTGTTGTAGAAATGGACGTTCTGTTCCATAAAAATGTGACTACGTCAGATCTGCCACAGAACAAAGCTCTTGCTGAAATCATTAAAAAAGCTGCAAATGACAACACCTTCAGCTTGAAGATTGACCCCAATACAATTGCAGTAATCGGTAAGTAAATACAACACTTGTCTCACTCACTCAACTGTGTTTTTGTGACTCCAACAGCCGATGTCTGTTCTCTGTCCTATCTTTTATGCATAATTTACATTTTTTAATTCTGTTACAGCAAGTCCAGTGTCAACACCAACTACTGCTGTTCCACCTGCAACTGTTGCCCCAACAACAACTGCTCCACCTATTTATATTATTGAATGTTCCCTTAGTCACCTATCCTGTGACGAACTCAAAAACCACAGCAGCCCAAAATCCAAAGATATTAAAAAAAAAATTGTTGGACCTGTAAGTAAACTTTCATATCCTGCACATTATTCATTAACTGTGTCAGTGTGGCCCCTGAATGCCTTTTACATTCAGATAATTTCACAAATGTAAATCATTTTAAAGTTCTCAGCATCTAATCTTTGCTTATTTTTTGCAGTGCAACAAAACATACGAGAAGAAATATCCTGAGCGTTTTAACCGTTGCCGTGTTCAAGAGTTCAAGTAAAAACATTTCTTACTTTCCAAATGTTGTTGAATCTCCTGCTTGCTGACTCACCATGTTGATAGTTTCATGTACAAATGACACATTTGAAGTAATTTTCTAATAGTATTAATACTTGTCTCATTTGGTTTCAAGATGTAAGGCAGCATCACGGGTAGCAGAGACAATTGCAGTTATAGAGGTTCTGTTCCATAATAATCTGACTACGTCAGAACTGCCAAGGAATAAAGATGTTGCTGAAGTCTTTATAATAGCTGCAAATAACAACGCCTTCAACTTGACGATTGATTCCAGTACAATCAAAATAATTGGTAAGTAAATACAACACTTGTCTCACTTGACTGTGTCTTTGTTACTCCAACAGCCAAGTTCATCACCTATAAATACAATGTCACTTGTGTTTGAGTGGGTCTGACTATGCGTGACACAGCAAACCTTTTTCTGCTGTTGAACTAGTGACAGAACTGGAAACACCTGCACCATGTGATTTAGACCAAGTGTTCAGATGGAGCCACTCATCAGCATCACAGTCAGCAGTTCCTAATAAACGGGACAGGCCATGTGTTGCTGATACCTTCAATTTTACGGAATGACATCTGATATTTTTGCATCAGTCAATGCATAAATGTGTTGACATGAGATCAATTCATGAAGACAGTGTGTTTTATAGTTGCATGTGTCCATTCAACAGTGCCCGTGTGACACCATTAGATATTCTCTGTCCGACCTTTTATGCATTAAAATTATCTCTTTAACACCATGACAACAAAGGACCCAGATATAATTGTTCCTTTTACATCTTTAACTGTGTTACAGCAAGTCCAGTTTCAACACCAACAACTGTTGCCCCAACAACTGTTGCCCCAGCAACTGTTGCTCCCACAACTGCTGTTCCCACAACTGTTGCCCCAACAACTGTTGCCCCAGCAACTGTTGCTCCTGCAACTGCTGCCCCTGCAACTCCATTGACAACAAAGAGAGTGGTTTTCAGGTCTCTGCTGAATACATTCACAAGCGACTTGCTGGACCCATCATCTGCTGCTTTTAAAAGCAGAGCTTCTAACATAATGTCACAGGTAAGGTTCTTCTCAACATCAAACCTGTGGGTACACCTCATCATAAAGTATTATTCTATCAAATCAACAAAAAATAATATTAAAAAGATAAATTTTGCATAAATAAGCAAAAGGCATTTCAACTACATCATGTTTTTTCTGTCTCTGCAGCTTCAACCACGGTTCCAAAGCACATTCCCCTCTTCCTTCATTTCCTTGACAGTGGTGGAATTCAGGTAAGCTCTCAACATATTTCTACAGTTTATGGTTTGCAGATTAAATCTAATAATTCATCCAACATGTATTTGTTTCTCCTGCAGAAATGGAACCAACAATGGAATCTACAATTTTATGGATGTCGTCTTTCAAGGAACCTCTGTTCCTTCGAACGATGAAATTGCAAGCGTTTTGTTAAATGCAGCCTCAGAAGTCACCGGCTTTGACATTGAAGGCTCCTCCATCACTGTGGATGGCATTGGTAAGAACTATTGAATGCTGTTTATTTGGAAAACTTCACACTCTGAAAAATGATTTGTCAAACTAATCATTTGCTTTTTTCTACTTGTACTTACAGCATCAAGTGGAGTCAGTAAAAAGATCAGTCTCATCACTGCATCCTGCATGGTGCTGTTGTCATGGCTACTGTCAAGCCAGCATCTGTGCTGATGAATTCCATGAACAACATTTCTGGAATGAAGAACAAATTTAGCATGAGATCAAAATCCCAGATTGTTGGGTTTTTTTATGTGTGGTTTTGGATGAATTCACCACCAAGTGGCACAGATCCATCACACCAATGACAGACAACTACAGGATCTGGGACAGTGTGACACAGCAGCCTTTAAGCTTCAAGTCTATTGAAAAATAGCAGCACTATCTATGAAACACTGGTGATAGAAAATGTCTGTACTGTTGCACTTTGGTATATTAAATTGTATCTCAACCTTTCTATAATCTCCATATACATGTAAAATCAGTATTTAAGTCTTAAATTAAATGAAGGAACATATGCAGGTCATAGCGGGCTTCACACTGCGACCTCATTTATTTTATCAAAGGTCATTGTGTAACTGATATATATGTGTGAAAACTGCACTGTGGATTTTCTTATTTATATAAAGTGGATATATGTAGTCGTATATGTATTTATTCTTACGATTTCATGAAGTTTTCTGGGTTTTCGTTTAAAAGGTCATAACAAAGATGGTACAAAATTAAAAAAAATAAAAAATAACATTTATCCTCTCTTGTGTGATGATTTGATATTCTGGGGGGTGAAGTTTGACCATTCTGTGTGGACTCAGACCATTTTCAAAAAAGATAGTAGTCTCAAACCAGCAAAACAATTAAGCTTTGATCCAGATTTGACCCTCATTGCATGAGTTATGATGGCACATAGGCGGTTTGGTGTTGCTGAGACCCAAAATTGACCACGATTTGTTATTATGTTTAAATACTGCCCTCTCCTGTTCACTAGAATACCATCCTCCACCCACTGGTTTTCCTTCCTCCTTTGATGGCAGTCCCCTGTCTTTTTTGGTTTTTAATAATTATTACTACTATTAAGAAATGTATATTCATATTACTGTGAAATGGTTATTATAATAATCACAAGAAGAATACACATTTGCTGTGATTGAAAATCAGACATTTCACATTTCACTTTCACTTTGATCTGATATATGTGTGAAAACTGCACTGTGGATTTTCTTATTTTTATGAAGTGGATATGTGTATTCACACATGCATTTGTTCTTATGAGCTCATGTAGTGTTCTGGGGTTTCTGCCATTGAAGCCATAGTAAACAAAGTACAATATGTTTGAAAATATTTGTCCTCTCTTCTGAACTGATTTTCTGATTGTAGTCACGAGATATTTCAGATATTTCACACACAGATCGAAGACAGTTTCTGTGCTCACAAGACTTGTAGGCTATGTCAAGGACTGACACTGGCATCTGAATCAGAACAAAAGCATATCCCACATACTCAACCCATAACACCAGCATTTCTCACACACTCAAACTTGGGATACTGTGAAATCAACCGTAAGGAGGGACTTAAAAGGGAATGGCTCACGCTGAGATTTTGCTGCAGAGACCTCAGCTGAGATTGAGCTTTTATTGTTCATTAATATATAGATAATTACAAAAAGAGAAAAGAAAAGAACACCCTGAGAATTACAAATATAACAAGAGTTATCCCTATTTGCTGAACTTGGGTGAATAACTTTTATTTTCATTCAATGCATTAATCAAATGTTTTGCATAGGTGAGGGATCCTCTGCCCTTAAGCCTCAACAAGGGGAAGGAAAACTACTTAAAATCATATAAACACAGTGACAACGTGTCAAAACAGTGTAATTGTTTTTGACAAGACAACCAATGCATGTTTGTCTGACTGAAGACTATTTGTAACAAACTGCGTCCTCACATTTTTCAAGTTGTGACACACAGGCACGCCCCCGGACAAATATGACGAACACTCTCAAGTGTTATTATAACCTCAAACAACACTCTGGGTGTGGGGGCTAAATATACCTAAAGGTTCAAACAATGGTCTCTAAAATAACACTTCAGATTTCTTTGGATTCCTCCTAATGAACATTAAAGTTGTACACTTTTAATGTGTTGGATCTCAAAATATCACAGAATATTCATTCAGTGGTTGCATATGATCATGAAGTGTTTTCTTGGATT
Organism: Pseudorhombus dupliciocellatus; assembly: GCA_016785235.1. Taxonomy (NCBI): domain Eukaryota; kingdom Metazoa; phylum Chordata; class Actinopteri; order Pleuronectiformes; family Paralichthyidae; genus Pseudorhombus; species Pseudorhombus dupliciocellatus. The sequence goes on from JAFBJW010000098.1 coordinate 2,473,333, forward strand.
TTACGTTACTAAACTACAATTGTTTTTCTGCCGTCATTTTTTTTTCTGTCACACAAGGCGCAAATGCCCAGTATTCATTTCGATGGAATGCTCCTGTGCTTGGTTCACATGACAGAAGAAGGGAGTATTCCTGGTTGTATGCCAAGAAACTAAGAGAATAAAAGCACACTAACTACACACAGTAATTTAACTGGTTTCAGCTTAGGTGTCACAGCATTTCTCAGTGATGTATCATTAATCTCTCACGTCAGTAAGTTCTCTTACATTTGAAGATATAAAAGCCCAAATTTATGTGAACAGTCACAGACGGCGAGAGGTTTGCTGTGCATCATATTTAAACTGAGCAGATTTATACTGAAAAGTGAACATTTTAAGAAGCTATTTGTCAGCGAAACAAGGAAATCTGCTGGGTTTTTTTTATCTTGTAGCCAACTATTTCTTGGTAAGTCCAAGTTTAAATCTTTTTGTGCACTTTCCATCATCAGTGTGTGTGCGTGTGTGTGCGTTGAATGTTTGTGGTATTATTTATTATAGTGTTTTATTAAGGGCCTAAATTTGTCATACAGTGATCGTAATCGACTGACTGAAATCATAAGCCTTTGTTGTCGCCTATAGGTTTTTTTGGTGTATATTCCCATTTCTTTCAATTTGAAGCTCAGTTTTGATAATATGCTTGTGTAAATACATTTGTTAAACGGATAAAAAAACATGACAGTGTTTTTCCTTGGTGTTACTCAGGCTGCAGTTGCTCAAGAACAGGTCAGCCTGGTAACTGCTTGTTAAGGATCAAAGTCGATGTTTGTCTGGCATCATTTTGTTAACACAGTCTTGATCTAGTTCGTCTTGAGGTACATTTTCTAAGTTAAATTTTAAAACCTTTTCAAGTAGTATTTCTTTTTTCATTTCTTTTATTTGAAATATAGCTCCAAAAAAAGCATAAACAAAAACTAAACGATGAAAATAGTTTTTTAAAACTGCAATTCAATATATTGCATAGATAGTCAAGAAGTTTTTGACGTATAAACTCATTCAACAGTTTCATCAGAGAAGAGTTGATAAATCACTGAGGGTCAATCAATCCAAGTGTGGAACTAAATGTCTTCTGCATCAACTTGATTTCACAGATTGCATTGACAGGATGGGGACCAGAAAGATCTTGTCAGTTTTCCTAATTCTAATGGGTGAGATAAACAGCTTGCATCGTATTACCATACACACACACGACACAATTTTTGGGTGAAAACGCGTAAGACAATGATAAACCTGAGTTTTCTATGTTCAGGTCATTTATTTGGTAACAAAGCCAAATCTTATTTTTTAGTCACATACCAGGCCACAGCCCTAACCACCAACCCAAGCCCAACTTCTCCACCTGCAACAGCTCCTCCCACAACTGCTCCATCTGCAACTGCTCCTCCCACAACTGCTCCATCTGCAACTGCTCCTCCCACAACTGCTCCACCTGCAACAGCTCCTCCCACAACTGCTCAACCTGCTACTGATCCTCCCACAACTGCTCCACCTGCTAGTGCTCCTCCCACAACTGCTCCACCTGCTACTGATCCTCCCACAACTGCTCCATCTGCTAGTGCTCCTCCCACAACTGCTCCACCTGCAACTGCTCCTCCCACAACTGCACCACCTGCTACTGCTCCTCCCACAACTGCTCCACCTGCTAGTGCTCCTCCCACAGCTGCTCCACCTACTAGTGCTCCTCCCACAGCTGCTCCACCTGCTAGTGCTCCTCCCACAACTGCTCCACCTGCTACTGATCCTCCCACAACTGCTCCACCTGCTACTGCTCCTCCCACAACTGCTCCATCTGCTACTGTTCCTCCAACAACTGTGCCACCTGCTACTGCTCCTCCCACAACTGCTCCACCTGCTACTGTTCCTCCAACAACTGTGCCACCTGCTACTGCTCCTCCCACAACTGCTCCACCTGCAACTGCTCCTCCCACAACTGCTCAACCTGCTACTGATCCTCCCACAACTGCTCCACCTGCTACTGATCCTCCCACAACTGCTCCACCTGCTACTGATCCTCCCACAACTGCTCCACCTGCTACTGATCCTCCCACAACTGCTCCACCTGCTACTGATCCTCCCACAACTGCTCCACCTGCTACTGATCCTCCCACAACTGCTCCACCTGCTACTGATCCTCCCACAACTGCTCCACCTGCTACTGATCCTCCCACAACTGCTCCACCTGCTACTGATCCTCCCACAACTGCTCCACCTGCTACTGATCCTCCCACAACTGCTCCACCTGCTACTGATCCTCCCACAACTGCTCCACCTGCTACTGATCCTCCCACAACTGCTCCACCTGCTACTGATCCTCCCACAACTGCTCCACCTGCTACTGATCCTCCCACAACTGCTCCACCTGCTACTGATCCTCCCACAACTGCTCCACCTGCTACTGATCCTCCCACAACTGCTCCACCTGCTACTGATCCTCCCACAACTGCTCCACCTGCTACTGATCCTCCCACAACTGCTCCACCTGCTACTGATCCTCCCACAACTGCTCCACCTGCTACTGATCCTCCCACAACTGCTCCACCTGCTACTGATCCTCCCACAACTGCTCCACCTGCTACTGATCCTCCCACAACTGCTCCACCTGCTACTGATCCTCCCACAACTGCTCCACCTGCTACTGTTCCACCAACAACTGTGCCACCTGCTACTGCTCCTCCCACAACTGCTCCACCTGCTACAGCTCCTCCTACAACTGCTCCACCTGCTACTGCTCCTCCAACAACTGTGCCACCCGCAACTGCTCCTCCCACAACTGCTCCACCTGCTACTGCTCCTCCAACAACTGCTCCACCTGCTACTGCTCCTCCAACAACTGTGCCACCCGCAACTGCTCCTCCCACAACTGCTCCACCTGCTACTGCTCCTCCCACAACTGCTCCACCTGCCACTGCTCCTCCAACAACTGTGCCATCCGCAATTGCTCCTCCCACAACTGCTCCACCTGCTACTGATCCTCCCGCAACTGCTCCACTTGCAACAGCTCCTCCCACAACTGCTCCACCTGCAACAGCTCCTCCAACAACTGCTCCACCTGCAACTGCCCCTCCCACAACTGCTCCACTTGCAACAGCTCCTCCCACAACTCCTCCACCTGCTACTGCTCCTCCAGCAACTGCTGCCCCTGCAACTCCATTGACAACAAAGAGAGTGGTTTTCAGGTCTCTGCAGAATACATTCACAAGCGACTTGCTGGACCCATCATCTGCTGCTTTTAAAAGCAGAGCTTCTAACATAATGTCACAGGTAAGGTTCTTCTCAACATCAAACCTGTGGGTACACAGGTAAACATGCATTGCAGTATTTATTTTTTATTTTTTTGTATTTTTTCAAATAACCAAAAATAATATCAAAAAGTTAAATTGGGCATAAATAAGCAAAAAGCTCTTCAACTACATCATGTTTTTTCTGTCTCTGCAGCTTCAACCACTGTTCCAAAGCACATTCCCCTCTTCCTTCGTTTCCTTGACAGTGGTGGAATTCAGGTAAGGTCTCAACATATTTCTACATTTTTAGGATTGCATCTTAAATCTAATAATTCATCCAACATGTTGTTTCTCCTGCAGAAATGGAACCAACAATGTAATCTACAATTTTATGGATGTCGTCTTTCAAGGAACATCTGTTCCTTCGAACGATGAAATTGCAAGCGTTTTGTTAAATGCAGCCTCAGAAGTCACCGGCTTTGACATTGATGGCTCCTCCATCACTGTGGACGGCATTGGTAAGAACTATTGAATGCTGTTTATTTGGAAAATCTTTGACAACTACTGAAAAATGATTTATCAAACCATTATTTTGACTTATTTTCTCCTCATTCTCAGTTTCAAGTGGAGTCAGTCCAAAGATCAGTCTCATCACTGCATCTTGCCTGGTGCTGTTGTCATGGCTACTGTCAACCCAGCAGTAGCATCTGTGCTGATTTCCTTGTGAATTCCCATTAGAACATGAACAAAATTTCTTCATGTATTGCACGGTTTTAGATTATTTATTTTTGCTAAGGTTCAATGTTGTCTTATATAAAGCTTTCTATAGTATATAGAATATTTTCATTTAGAATTAATGTTGTAGTTTGTATCTTTAAAAAAATGAAGGAACAACATGGTGGGATTCCAAACCTAACATTCTGCATGATCTGTCAAAGGCCATGGTGTATATCATGAGTAAATAACTGTGATCCACAGTTGAGTTCTTAATGTTAGAAGTTAAGACATTTACAATGACCCGAATGCAACATGTTCCGATTTTAATTCAAGGTGGTTAATGATCGAGGGTAGAATCTATTTCAGTTAGGTTTAGGAGCTTGTCCCCCTCAAGTTGAACTGTATGTATTTGTGATATTGTATTTGATGTCTTTGACTCAATGAAGACGGACGCAAAATTAAACGTTATTAATGTCATTACCATCATTGTTGTTGTTATTAGTTATCATCAGCGACCGCTATTTCTCTTTATGTGTTATTATTTGCCAGCTTCATTCATCAATCAAGTCAGTAAGGAATAATTTCCCTGGACACTTGTGTACGTTTCTCTGGTCGCCCGATGACCTCAATAGACGGACTCTCACCGGAAGAGGAAAACACATGGATTAGTGTGTTTACATCTCCCGTCGTCCTGCGCGCACCCGGCGTCATCCTGCCATCCAATGCTTCACCGACTCTATCTGGCGTTTTTTCCATCTCGACTTCTGTGCCGACGTCATCGTGGCGTTATGATCACAACACGGGTTTGTGTTGGATGCTTTGCTTGAGACTCGGGGTTGTTATCTCGGGCTGCAGCTGCCTCGGAGCCTGGGGGGGGGGGGGGGTCTGCCGAGGGGCGTGGGGGGGGGGGGGGGGGGGGGGTGTCTGTCGCAGGAGTCGGGCCACCCACCATCCGCGGAAGTGGGACAGGGGAACAGATGGCGCGTCCTGGCCGGGCTGCAGGGCTGCTGAGGCTGAGGATCAGTCGGTAAATTATCCGCCTGATTTCTATTCGCCGCTTCTGTCGCGAAACTGGTGATGAAACAGTGACTTGGACGGGGGAGACCGGGGAAGCATCGCGGATTCGTCGCCATACCTCGATGCTGCTGGCATCCACCTAATCTCCTGTGACGCGCCTCTGGCCCGGCGGAACAATGGTTGACAACCGCTACGCCACGGCCCTGGTCATCGCCTGCGTGCTGAGCACGCTGGCCACCGTGTACGTGTCGGTGGCCATCGGGACGCAGCACTGGTACCAGTACAGCAGCCCCGCCGTGCGCGGGGAGGCCAACGTTTCGGAGCTGCGCTCCCTGTACGAGGAGTTCATGGACGGGGAGTTCGATGAGAAAACTTACAGCGACACCCTGTTCCGCCTCAACGGCACCGTGGGCCTCTGGTGGCGGTGCGTGCTCGTCCCTGCCAACGCTCTCTGGCACAAGGAGCCAGGTACGTCTCTGACCTCACCTGGTAACCTCGGCGGTTCATGACAGCAGGTGCGGCTCAGGCTCCAAAAGAGGCTGTCCACGTGAAGCCAAGGAACTAGCGTCCAGCCGTTTGAGATTCAAACCCATTCATTCAGGCATGATAAGTCGAACACGATTTTAAAAGCGCGGGAGTGTTGGTCCGTTGCATATTCTCTGACCAATCAGGTGATTGTTTTGCACCCATCTCTTTTCTGGAGGTATTCAACCAAATAACTGTGGCGTTTCTATCTCTTGTGCGAGATTCATGCACAATTCCTGACACTGTTCGGCGCACGTGGCGGTCGTTCCATTTTCACAGTTACCTCTGAGGGTTCGAGCAAAGCCACACATCGCTGAAATTAACAACCACTGTCAGCAGTGCAGTGAACTGAATGAAACACTCCCAGTTTCTGTTTGTTTAACTGAACAACCTCTTACAGATGCCAAAATGGTGCTGGAGTGTCGAAGCTTCACCTTGCCTCAGCAGTTCACTCCCAAGTACAAAGAACCTGGAAATCACAACAGTGGAGAGGACATGCTGCGCACATGTAAGACTTGTCCTATTTTGGGTTAACTATCCCTTTACTTCTGTCCAAAATGAGATGCTGGATAATTCAAGACGAGTGACTAAAGTTACTGTGAATGTTTTTTTTTTCCTCCCGTGGCTGCGTGTTTAGACCTGTGGCGGTGCCAGTTTCTGTTGCCACTGGTGTCACTGGGCCTGGTGGTGTTGGCGGGCCTGACGGGTTTCTGCGCCTGTCTCTGTCGAAGTCTCGCCCCAACGCTTGGCATCGGAATTCTCCACTTGCTGGCTGGTAAGACCTGCTGTTGTCCTTTCTTCCTGACTGTCGGCCTGTCTCGACGTGCACCCAAACACTAGAACTAATCGCGCAAACAATAAGCCAGTACAACTTAACCGTCCTCGCCCTGGATCTGAGCCGCAGTGTTAAGAACCTAATTGTCTTTTTGAGCAGGTGTTTTCAGGATTCCGAGCATGTGAAATGTCTCAGTCCACACCCTCATGTGCTCTGTGCCCTGCAGGTCTCTGCACTTTAGCCACGGTGTGCTGCTACCTGGCAGGCATGGACCTGCTCCACAGGGTGTCCATGCTCCCCGACAAGGTGGACGGCTCGCTGGGCTGGTCCCTCTACTTGGCCCTCATCTCCTCGCCGCTCCAAATGATGGCCGCCGCGCTGCTGGTGTGGGCGGCGCGCAGCCACAGTCAGAATTACTACCGCATGACCGCGTACCGCGTTGCGTAGAGCGCTGTGCGTATTCCCGTCCCGCCCTGATGCCCAAGACGTGTTTTATGCGATGATCTCCGAGAAACGGGATGTGGGTTAATCTGTGCACCTCTGGCGGATTAAAGTGCGTGCACAGTAAAGACCGTATCTGCTGCATTAAAAGATTTGATTTTCATCTCTCTCGGGGAATTGGTTTAAAAAAGGTCAATCAGAAAGATTGTGTGACGCAGCACATGCTTGGTTACGAGTAACACAAGAGTGTAGATAACTCCAAGTTCATTCAGTATATAGTATATATACATTCAAGCTCAGTATAAAGCATTGATTGAAGGGCGGGGGGCACCCTGAACAAGCTCTCTTAAGAACATGAATAATAATTTAAGGACACTCAGAGGTTCAGCGTGTATAAATTAGTTGCACCGAGTGGTGACGTTTGGAAACTTAACCACTAAGATAATTTTATGATTACTTTCTGCCAGTAGATCCCTATCACTTAAAACTTCCACTCTGAGCCCTTGAAGCACATTTCCCGGCTGAAATAGATTTGGAATGCAGAAACAAAGAGCTAAAGAGTCAACTGCGGACACGTTTTCTGAGACTTCACCTCTTCCTCCTGAGCAGGCAGGTGGGTCTCAGATAGTTATCTGTCAGTGAAACACACTAGGTACTTTCCGCAGTGCTATACTGCGTCAGTAGCAGGTGGCACAACCACTGTTTCACTGACCTCCACTGGCTGAAATCCTTTAAGGCGTGTGCACATTCCCAGGATGACTGCGAGCAGGTGCCAACATCTCTGACAGCGTCCAAGCGTCCTGGGTCGCGCCCATACTACGCTTCTGCTTCGCTGCACCACAACAAACAATGGAAGATATTTACTCTTATGTTGGCTAATATGCCTTTTACCTACGCAGTTAGACACAGTCTGGGAATGTGAACACACAAGGTTTACAATGAGAGACCATACTATAGTTGGATTCATGTTTCTATCAGTATTATTTGACGAAGATTAAGTCAATTCAACTTAAGTGAATTGGCTTGTGGAATTCTTCTTATTAAGGTGTTTTATGGATGTTTTTTTTTTGTTTTGTTTTGCTATTCTCAAGTTTGATTTCAGTGTTTTAAATATTTTCATGGTTTTCTGTAGAACATGCAAAGTCCCTTATGTGACAGTGCTCTTTCCCCACTTTGTGTTTTGTGTTTATTGAAAATGGTTTCCAAATGTCTATTTGTGAGTTTTGTTAGGGCCTATTATTATTTATTTGATCTATATTGGTTCCTTGATATTCACTGCTATGGGAGAAAAAAAAACTGAGCTCAGTCAATCAACAGGATCTAAGGGAAATGGTTCCCTATACGAGGCATTATGAATGTACTTTAAATGCCATATTGTGATAAGCTACAGTATTCCTTTGCACTTAAATTATTTTTGAATATATCTGGATATTGCTGTATTGCTTCGTAGTGAATTTCTATTTTTTCACAACGTAAATGTCCCGAAAATCCAAATTGCATTTATGGAAAACATGAAATCATGTCTTATGGGACACAGCCTGTGAAACGATGCACAATGTGTGTTCTCGTGTATTCTGCCGCATTAGAGTAAAGAACAGCTGTATGACTGTGCTTTTGTGAATCTACGGTGAATGTGTCGTCCGTCCTCCACCCTGAATGTCGATGTGAGCAAAAGTGTTCCAAAGCAACCGCTGGCGTTTCAATAAAAAAAGTGTTTTTGTAAAAATTTATTCCACGGTCACATCAGTGTCATGTGTCGTAAAAAGGCCGTCATCACTCCTCCTCTGACTCGAGTCCCTGCTGGTACATTTTCTGCTCTGCCTCCGTCTGCACCCGTATGGTGGGGATCATCACGTGCCTCTTTCTCGCCAGGGAGAGAGCGATGCCCTTCTCGTAATAAGCACATTCGTTGACAAAGAAAGGAAAAAGAGGTTCCGTGCCTTTGTATCTCAGCGTTTCACCTGAGAAAGTCTGGAACAGCGCATCTTCAGGGTGGAGCAGGCAGAAGTCCCGGTCCTGTGAAGGAGGGCCGATATTTAGATTTAGGAGCTAATGTTACAGATGAGCTCTGCACCTGCATGTGAGAGCTTTTTTTGGGCCTATGGTTTTACAAGCAAGGGCCGCAAAAGCTGCTAAAATTTCAAAAGATGATATGTTTGGAATTCTGTTTAAGAACGTCACCGAGACGATCGCTGCCAAACTCCTCAAACGAAAGCCAGTGAACTCAGACAAACACCTCTGAGACGGTTTCAAGGAAGAAGTTGTGAAAGTCTCAGTGCCAATAAATTATGAAGAGGCTGCTTGTCATGCCAGCTCACCATGGTCAAGAACTTTAATGAACACCTGTCAAACAAAATCTAGCTGATTCTATTACTGGCCTCTGCTCGCACACACCTTGACCCATTTCCTTATCTATTTATACCTGCACCTGCATCAATACACTGAAACATGACAGAGCGCACGTCAGATTTCTCGAGGCGACACGCCCTTCGCTCATTGCAAGTTTGCAGGAAAGATTCTAAACTGCTGAACAGGGTTTCTTTTCCTCGCTTCCTTTAAATAATAAATCTGACTTGTCCCTTTTATTAACATCATCAACTTTAAAGCTATACATTATTACATTCGTGTCAAATTCTACACGAAGGCCCGACCTGCATGAGTTGGAGATCCTGGTCAGACAAATACCGGAGGCCTGCCAGTCACCATGTAATTAGTCGGCACTTGAAAGGGCTACATTTAGCACTTGGCGTCAGCTGCCGCGCAGCATGAACACACCTCGGACCCACCTTGTTGTTGCAACACATGAGAATACAATGTGAAACACTGGACACACGTGTGTTGTTCACAACACCTTTACATAATCAAAATCACAGCAGGCTTTATATAATGTAGGTAATACTTGTAATAATTGTTAGGTATATGTTTTTATGTTTATTCTAGCCACAAACTTGCACAATTAAGCAAAGCAGCGGTTTATAAAATCCTGCAGCTACTAAAGACTGTACCTGGAGCTGTGGATGAATGGCGGCTGTGATGTCGTGAGTCTGGCCGTCTCTTGGGTAGTCGATGTGTTTCACCATGGTGAACACGTCCACAGATCCTCCTTCAAAAATAGTACCTAAAAAAAAACAAAAAAAAAAAAAACAAGCCAATGATGGGAGTCCAGCAAGGCTTTGAAAGATGTACAAGAGTTTGCATCTTGTGTTTTAAATGTACCTGAGTTGAAGGAGTGAACCCAATCGAGCATGTGCTGCACGCCATCTTTCATCGCCGTGTAGATGTTTGACCTGACCACGCCGTGGGGCTGGGGGCCGATCTCCATCGCTACAGAAAGGTGACATCACAAATCATGGCGCTCCTCTCTGCTCTCAGGTTGGAGTAAAAATGCAATTCTTACCAAAGCCGTGTTTTCCCACTGAATCTAGGGAATAGGATTCTTTTCGGGAGACGTCGAAATGGATGTACTTCATCGGTACATCTGGCATGCGCCTCTGAAAAAGACAAGTCAGACCTTCAGTGTGTCTAAAAGCTTCTCAGATTTGGAGGAACTGGATTTGACGATTTGTTTCCGTCTCACCTGGAGGTGTCTGAATATGTGCAGGCAGATCCAGTCGCAGTCAGAGTACGCGATGATGCACAGGCCCATGTTGGCGGTGGTGTTGTGGAGGTCGCAAACAAGATCCACCGCCTCGGCACTGCCTTTGGGCCCCAGCAGCGTGTTCAGCTCTCTGGACCTGATCATCTCGTAGGGGGCCATGTCTGATACAGGACCGCTGGGAGATGAAAAACACAGCAAACAAGGTCACGATCGGTCACAACATCAGCATCGTCACCACATCTGGCCCTTGCATTACTTGAGGGAGGCGTGGGTGAAGCAGCGGTTCAGGTCGGTGTCTATGTATCTGCGGCACTGCTGCGTGGCCCGTGGGTTCGACAGCACCATCAGCACAGGCACGGGCTCCTCTTTCTCCTCCTCCTCCTCCTCCTCCTCTTCCTCCCTCTTCTTCTCCTTCGCCTTCAGCAGCTCTCTCACCAGGAACACCCCGGACAGCTCATTGCCATGGGTACCACCACACACTGCGACTCGGGACAACCTCGGTAAACACACCACGTCATCCACCTCCATCAGACTGAGAGCAGGCACGCATGAAGAGGGGGAGAGGGCAAGAAACGTTAGTGACCTTTTGTCTGTTTGAATTCAGCGGCACATCGCCGCACAAAACTGCAAATCTGACTCCCTCTTGTTTCCCTCGGTGCGACACACAGGCGACATCGCTTTAGTTGTCACTGACACTGCAACATAAAACATGAGCATTGATTTGGGAAACCTTACCTCGCTTGTCTGGCACGCCGAACTGGAAAAGGCGCAGTTCCAGTAGTTTTTTTCTTTTTCTTTTTTTTTTTTTCTTTTGATGCAGCGATGAGGCACCGAGATAAAAGTGTAATCAAAGTCTCTTTAACTGAGGAGGGAAGCCTGAGGTAGAACTGTCAGCTCCACATTCACAACTAAGAGAGGAGATGCTGTCATACTGTACATCTTACCCTGCCGTTTACCCTCTTCCACCCTCCACCCGGCTTTCATGCAGTTTCACTGATTCAGCATTCCCATCCCTCCCACTGTCCAGGCTTCAGCTGCCTGTTATGCAAACTCCCAGCGTCCCTCCACCACCACTTGTCCACTGCACTGCACTACACTGTATCAGGGTGTGTCCTGAGTGGGATGTGGTGCAGTCCATTGCATCCTTTGGTCCCCCACGGGCTGTGAGGTCAGCCGAGCCACAAGCCCCACCCCAACTACCCCCTCCCCCCTCCCCGACTCCCGATTCTCTCAGCCCCTTGTATAGGATGGTAGGTTCCAGTCTGGCTTTTAGAAAACCGGCTGAAAATAAATCTGCTGGCATGACACAGCAGGAGAGGCGCCTGCGATGGGAACAGTGGAACAAAGAGCTCTTCTCCACAGGAAAATATCATGTGAAGCATGATATTACTCTAAGTGACTGAGGACCAGCAGCTAATTCAATAATAGATTTATTGGAGCTGGACAGCCACTGCTAAGGCTCTGGAGAGGATCAACTGCTAAAAATAAACTTCTTGGTCTTTCAGTGGATAAACACTTTTTCAAAATGTTGCAAAGATTTTTTTTTAGAGTTTAATCTCCTGTTTCTTGTTATCAACTGTTTAACACACAGTTCTGCAGCAGCAGCAGCAGCAATTACATGAAGAACAGTATAAAAACCTATTTGTTTGACATCACAGCATTTGTTTATTACAGATAATTATTCTTTGTTAATACAAAATACTGACCAATGTCATGTCTCCCCTCTCAATGGAAAATCCCTTTTTTTCTGAAAGCGAAGACAGTCCTCGTCCAATATGTGAGGAAACAAAAATACAAAATAAAACTTTTTTTTTGTTTTTACAGTTATCAGTACTATAATATGAAATTCTATGCATTTATAAAATCATAGTTATTTGCATTTCTTTTAGATTCTTTGCTTATTTATTCTTCATATTTAAGTACACTTACAAACAAAATTATGAAATGCACACACACATTTGATCTCACGTTTTTGGTGTCACTTGCATATGTATGGATTCTTCTGCAGATAAATGGTGTGACATTTGTTTTCACCACCGCATTGACTTTTTATTTGTTGTCTTTGCTCATTTGTTTGATACCATCACAAGAAACTAATCACAGCAAGTATTTAACACTTCTTAAAACACCTCATACTGCCACGTAACCAAGCTACCGCTCACCTTGTTGGCAAAACAAAACAAAAACATTACTCCAACGCCGAGAAAACCACTAATTCCATCGACACATAAAACTGCACTGTGAAGAAACTTTACCACCTCAGACGCAGCTTCACGGTTTCTTTCCTTAAATACATCTTCGAAGTTTAAATGTTTGCACAAGAAACCGGTGATTAAAGTAGGGATTGTACTGTGATGTAAATGCAAGTGAGAGCACGCTACTTGTTTCTAAGGCAAAGAGAACGAGTGCTTAGGCCTTGTTGCAATTTTCACCACCAATTTCGTTTAAGCCTGGGTAAAAATGATAAAACAATAAAGCATGACAGTGTAGAGGGTCAACCAGCATTCTGGCCAATCATTTCTTTTCTTTTTCTTTTTTTTTTTACTGCAGTGGCAGAGATGTAAAATGATGGAAGAACAGATATGCAGTCATACACACAAGCACACTAGAACCTTCACTTCATTACATTAAGACACTAAATTAGAGAAACAAGAAATCCTTGCTAACATCTTGAAGGCCACCAGTTGACGGTTTACTGAAATTATCTCAATCATATTTATTTATAAATCTATATATTAACCAGGTCTTAGCCCCACTTTTAGAGTTATTCCCAAAGCACACGTTTGCTGAGGATCACAATAGGTACACTAGTTTATCGCACAAGGCGTTTTCAGCACAAAAACCTCTTCTGCTCCTGAGAGACAGAGCAGACCGGAGCAGAGAGACTACAAGGAAGAGCTACTCTATATTTGGAAGCACTGCCTGATTTGTTTCCTCCCCCTTAAAGCCCAGCCTGACCCGAGTCAAAGCAGCACAGAGACTTCTCAGATGTGTAACAGCAACAGAGGGGGGCGATGCAAAGACTCAAGGAGGGAAAACCCTGCTCCCTCTGGATCAGACAGCAGTGACCGTCCTGGAGATCTCTTAGAACAGAGAGCTGCTGGAGGGAAGCAGCCGTCCGGGTAGGAGGCAAGCAGGCCTTTGTGGTCGGCGTCCACCAGGCAGCTTTGATGGAACAGTCTCTTCAGGGCACTTGGCGGTCAACACCGAGGTCAAAATATGTCTGGGCATCCCTCCCAGTTGCCGGCGTCCTTAGCTTCCCAGTAGCCTCCCTTATAGAGGTGGATTTGCTCACCTGTGATCCGGTCCTCACAGCTCTCAAACCAAAGTGCCTGGTAGTTGTCGTGAGGTGCGCCTGAAAGAGAGAAGGGACTGTCAAAGAATTGCCAAAAATGCTAAACGCAAACACTCTGTAGGGATGGTGAGAGCAGAAGGTCAAGTGTGAAGATGTGACGGTGAGAGAGACAAAAAGAGGAATACTTGCTTTTTAAGGAGGGATCAGTAAGAGAATCCTCATCGACAGCTTTTGAAACAAAAAGGGGACCACAGAGATTCTTTTTTACCCCATTTGTTCCAAGATTTTCCCCCCATACAAGGTAGAGAGGAATACTGAGGAATACATGCAGTAGTACTAGACTCACCTTCATCTGATTGGCTGGAGGTGCGTTGGCTGGCGGCCTCCCTCTCTCTTTCACGCCGGACGCTGCGCTGCTTCTCCTCCAGCCGCTGCTTCTCGGCATTGGCCTCGTCCCAGCGACCTTCCTCCATCAGGCGCTGGTCAGGCCGGCGGCGGCTGTCGGTGGGCGCCATGCCCTCCTCAGGCTCATTTAGGGTCAGAGCCAGGCCAGTGAAGTAATACATGGTCTCTGCTCCCTCCCTGTGGACAAGGATTAACAACAGCAGAGCTTCTTTACCAGAGGGCATTTAAAGATCGTTTAGTGTAATTATTGTCATCATGAACAAAGTCTTTTCTCATAAAATCAATTTAAGAAGCTAAAGACCAGATGACTGATCAAGCACAACAAAGAAACACTTCCAATCAAAGGCCTTACTCATTGCTTTTGTATGGATGTCTGACATTGTGCCACAATGGTAGTAAAACACCGTTTGGTAGTAAAACAAGGTCAACTATCATTTAACTTTAATCACTGTAATTTTTTGCTTTGAGTAAAGGTTTCCAGGAATGTATTGTTTAGAAAGGTCACTTAACCTAATTGTTCTGACCCAGTTTTGGTAACTAAAACTATCATTACCTCTCATTACCAGCTCCATGCTTTCACCTGTGCAGCTCTGACTTGTGCAGATACACACGCACCCCTCTTAATTATCGGGGACAATCTTGACCTTTGGCCACCAGAACTGAATTAGTTCATCCTTTACTGTAAAACGCTTCACATCAATAGTCATGAGTCATTGTTCATGTAAACACTGCAGTCACAATGTTGATTAAACATGCTGCTGGTTTGGGTATTATTCTGCTTTAATTGTAGTAATCATCCATTATTATGAATAAAGTAGGTTAATCGAGCTCAGATATACAACCTTACCCCGATAGTATGTGTTTAACCCAGTTTTGCTCCATTTATTTCATAGTCACGCTTTTGTGTGTCACACAACAAAAACTGCTACGAGTATTTACAGTATTGCGTGTGATTCATAATTAACCTGCAACCAGTCGAAACCTTCGCTTTGAGAAATCGTTCGAAAGATATTTTCCTTTGTTGCTTAAATCGTTTTTGTTCTTTAAACACTCTGAACCAGTTTCAATCCAGAGATGGTTCTTGGTAGCAAACAATTCACAGTAGAAACTAGAATAATTGACTCTGGTATTTTATTCTCTGCACATGTCACAGGTTTAGACATTGCTTAGAGCGACGGTTCTTACGGTAAAGGATTCCTCCTCCAGACTTCTCTGGCTTTGAGTGTTTGGTACACGGTCTTCTGTTTGCCCTCTGCTCCGTTCTCTCCACCTCGACTGCTCTGCATCACTCTGGAGAACTCCATCTTCTCATCCCATGTCCCCGACAGCACGTAGTGAGCCTTTCCATCCTTGTCCATCACGACACCTGTCACCTGCAGATGGGAGACAGAGAAACAAACAATGCCAAACAAGCCCATTGCTGAGTGCTTTCTGAGAGAGAAGGGGACATATATTTCTGCCATGTTACAATTCACAGATAATTGGATATAGAATGCATACAAGTTTAACCAGCTGCAGTCAATTTTCAGAAATCTGCAAAAGTTGAAGTGATTAAAGTCAAAGGCTTCTATATTTTACTCACCTTTCTGGCCACATCTCTAGAAAAGTAGCTGTAGGGAGCAAACTTCAGGTGGCAGCGGTCTCCAGTTGTGTGATTCACTACGTCTATCTCTCCAGACTACAAGGGAGACAGAGGGTAAGTTTGAGAGTTATGTGAGGGAACCATATAATTTTCAAACATTTTTTATTTAATGTATTTTATGCAGTTTTTTGTTACATGGTATATGAACGGAAGTGCTTGATTCACAAAGACAACCAAACACGTGTGCAGAGCGGAGCTGAGATCATTGTTACTCGTCATTTCTCGTCTCCCTATGGTTGCTGACATTCTTGGAAATTGACCAACAAAAACAACAAGGTCATTCTCGTCAACTAAGGGCCGGGCTGTTTATGAACCGACTGTTCTTTTTTTCTATTTTTAACAGTGCAGTTTTGCAGCTCTTTAACTCTCACCTGATCGATCCACAGCTTTCCGACAATGATATTGTGCACTGTGGTGGTCACTTTCTTCCATGTGTAGTGATGGTTGCCCTTTTCGAAGATTGCGTGAATTGTGCCTGCACAGAAGGAGGAAATGCAGATGGTAAATTTATTGGCATCTTTAACAATAACGTGTTATTCTGGGACGTCTGACTGACAACCTTCAGTTAAACTGAGGTGTGACTGGTGAATTCCCAAGACTTTGCTCACTGGGGGATGAATGCATTAATCATGACTTTGTTTGCAACTTTTGTTTTCTCCACAAAGGCATAGCAGCCATTTTCACAGCACACCCTCTATTAGCGTCAACAACAAGGCCCCAAGGCGTGTGTTAAGTGCTTTTGAACCAAAGTGAGTCGCACCTAGAGGCATGATGGAGAGATATTTGCCCCTGAACTTGCTGGCAACAGTGATTTCCTGCCTTAGTGTCCAACCACGATCAGAAATCACATGGTGTGCTGCTGCAGGGGGGTGGTGACTCACCTGAGAAAGAGGAGCAGACACATTAGCGTTAAAACAACAGAGTGGCCAGACTGTTAGGTAAGAGTAAACACTGATTTAATAAGTGCAAGTGAAAATCTATGGACAGAAAGCAAAGCAACATAACTTTTAAACTCCAGAATCAAACCATTTGTCTTATGTGCAAGCACAGATAAAATTTGCAGTTATATAGTTACACATAAGAGATATGGTATAAATTTCTAGTCCTAGTCTAATATAGCTTGAATACTTAATTAACTGGGAAGTTGTATTTATTGGATAAATGCAGTTGTTCTGCTTCAAACATGTAATCAAGTTTATAACATGATTTTAATTACGTGATTTTGATTCTGCTCACTCCAAAAAAGAGAGAGAAGTTTCTCTTTCATGTCTTTATCAGATTACACCGATAAAGACAATGCACCTGATAAGATTTCACAATGATATTTAAACTGTCCTTCTATTCGTGACTGATCAGTAAATTCTCCTTGTAATGTGTCAAAATGCTGAACCATCCTTCCTGTATTCTTTGTTCATTCCCTCTTCCCTCTTAGAACATGTTCTTTGAGGAAATACATTTTTCTGGGTTCAGTTAGAAATGATCTACACTGAGGTGTGGAGGAAATGCAGAGGACACATCCCACCTGCTCACAGAGTGAGCGGTAGCCGCTCTCTCGCCGGCGGTCCAGCTCATATGTCTCTCCCAGCAGGGGGTTGAACGGCTTGCCCGTGCGGTGGACGGTGGTCGAGTAGGAGGACACGGAGAAGGCTGCCACGTAGCACATCTGCTCCAGGGAGTTCTGGCACTTGGCTGCCTTGTCCAGCAAATCGTGGTACTCAAGGTCCTCCGACAGCCGCTGCAGCATTGAGATGGGCTCGTTGAAGTTTACCTACAGAGAGCACAGCGGGTAAAGGTTGCAGTCATTGATGTGTTTTTCATTCTAACATTTAGTTTGAATTTAAAAAACAGATCTGCTTCAGGAAGTGATATCTTATAATGAATATGCTATAGTACAATATTTGACAGTATATTAATAGTGGAGTTTAATATTGCTAATCTGATTCTAGTATTGACAAAACACTTTGAAACTGACTTTGCAATATCCTTTCAGTGTTTTATGTTCAATATTCTACTCACTTCAATTGTGCCTCATCATTGATTCACTGAAACTTTCTGAACCAATCCTGCCTCCTGCTGGTTACCTGGTGGAACATGTGGTCAAACGCAATCTCTTGTATGAAAATCTATTTCACCTTAAAATATTTTTTATTTCCTATTTACTATTTTATTAACTTTTCTAACACTCTTTGTGTCAATTCTTTCCCTGTATTGTCCGACACTGAACTGTCTTTAAAAAGCAAACTGTTTTATAAGTATTGTCTTTGATCTTTAATCTTTGATTTTTCTAACACTGTTATGTGTATTTAGAAAAGGGCTTTGAATGTTGCATTTACTGTAATAATTATAACATTACTTCTTGTGTCATAGGTTGGCTCAGGCTAATGGCTGGTGTGCTTGAATAATAACGATAATAATTATAATTATAATAATAACAACAACCTTGATGATTCCAGGGAGATCTGGAATTAAATATGTGAAATATTAATACCATTGCTATCTCCAAAATAATATGAAAGCAAGTCTGGTTAATCTATAACAGACTTGTACAGCATGAAACTCAACTTGTCTGAACTACAATTTCCTATGAGTCAACAGCTATGATGAGAAAGGTGGAGGAGGAAGCAGTTGGTGGAATGCAGGTGCACTCAAGGGAAGAAACATCTGCACGAGGATCGTAAATGAACATTGTCTCTGCAGCGTGATGAAGGTTTCACAATAAACCCAAAAATAATTTGATCTACTGTAATAGATGGCTCCATAGGAATGTGACAGAACTAGTACTGCAGCCATAAAAATCAACACTCATTTGATTTACATGACAGCTGCACACTGGTGTTGAAGGTCTGTGATGTGTTATGACCTCGTCTTTGCTGCAAGTAAACAAACAAAGACAAAAAAAAAAAAAGAACAGCCAGAGGCGCAGCTTCATGTCCCTGGAACCTTGTAATTGGCAAACTGCAGGTTGGGAAACAGCCAGAGAAATACTCACAGGCATCGGGATCTTGGACAACTCTTTGCCAATGCAGTTCTTCATGATGCTCCACAGGTTGAGGGAGTAGTTGGGTTTGTCTGGGATGCGTGTTCGCCGCTTCTTCAAGGGCACCAGCTCCTGAGAAGGGGATTCCGGGTTCATGCCCAGAGGTTCCTCATTCAGCTGAAGGGCAGAAAATCTGTCAGTATTTCACTGGTATTGATACGCGTCACTGGGGAAATTATCATTACAAAGTCACACCTTCATTGAGAAATCGACCACCTGGTTTATAATAAAACACTGTGTTCAGCTGTGATAAATCATGGCTGACATCATTTGAACTGATGCCTTGAGACATACCGACTGATCATCCGGACACATTTCACTGTTGAAACCGCTGATATTACTGCTTGACCTTCTGTGGGGAAAAAAGAGAGAAAGACTGTGTCAGTGTATGGAACATTTCTGCCGAAACCCACAACCAAAGAAAGATACTAGCATATTGGGACAGCTATCAGTCATTAACCACTGCATACAGAAGTGCAAATAAATAAATACACATTTATTGCAATTGTTAAATGATGCTACATATCATACAAGGAAGGTCACATAAGGAAACAAATTAAGCATCTGGGTATTCACACTTTGAACACTTCCTCCTCTATAATGACAGAAAAATATGTAAAAAGATTGGAAAGATACTGACTTGTGGAATTGTGGATCGGCAGGTACAGTAATGAACTCTGGAGCCTCCTCCATAGCATCAAAGAATTCATTGTCATCATCCTCGTCACTGGCCTCGCCTTTTCCTGGCCCGGCAGCACCTTTACAGGAAGTTGTTATTTACCAGATTCCATTTATATGTTCTGTGTGAAGGATGGCATTTACAGTCAACAGCATTGGAACTCACAGGTATTTCCTTGATACAATAAAATGTTTGGTATTGAGAATGTCCACCTTTATTATCTGCTGTGGCGTTTGCCTGCGACGCCCCTCTGAACGCTCGCTCCAGGTGATTGTGCTGCTTGGCCAGTTGCTCCAAGGTCTCCTCGAGCCTCACTCTCTGATCCCGCTCTGCCTGCAAGGCCTTCTGCCACCTCTTACTGTGCGCCTGGGCCAGAGCCAGAAAGTCTCGGCACGCCTGAGGAGCAAAAACGTTCACACAGGGTTATTTAGAGTCACTGGCACCCAAAATGTGATGACTGTGAACAGTTGATTTGGCCTGCGAGGAAGACCGGATGCAACAGGTTTGATCTTTTGAGCTCAAACAAGTTCAGTCCAGAGGAAAACAAATTGTGTTTTTGAACGTCAGCAAGCCCAGTCACCCTGGTAACATAATAAAACAGGACAACAGAAATGTACTAAGAGAGGACGTGTCACTTGCATTTATCATTGCATTTGACGTGATGCGGAACAGGGTGGCCCGTTCTGTGACCTGACGAATCTTATCCCCCGCCTCTCCAGTCAGACGCAAACTATCCAGCTCTGTCAGAGACCTGAAATAATAAAAACACACAATGTTAAAAATGTACTGAAAGACACGTCACTGTGTGACAGTTCTATGAACCAGTGCCATGACAGGTACAGGCTTTGTTTTTATAACTCAAATGGAATGTCTGTTCATTTGTTTATTTTCATACTGGCAGCACCACACCTAAACTCATCATCTTTTCAACTGCACCATTGTGTTTTCTACGCATCATTATGTGCGTAGGGTGCACTAGCTTGTTTCCACTTCTATTTTTAGAAAGAACTCATGTGAACTGAGAAAAATAGAGGGACAGAGCCTGACCTCTGGAGAGCAGAGCCATGCTTTGAGATCAGGTCATTGCACGTGCTGAGGTCTTCCACCTTGCTGCCAAGCGTTCTGAGAGCAGACTGGACCTCTGAATTCTGAGAGCTGCTACCTTGTCCAGGTGCCACTGGAGCAGATGAGTGGGAGAAGTCATCCCCGGAGTCATCTGGTGATGTGAAAACAACAGTTGGTGACTTTAAATAAATCTGCTATCATTAACTCAATCTGATTTTTTTTTTTAAACATTCAGATTAAAATTCTAAACTCGGCCTCACCCGACTCTGGCTGCATGCGGGCTGCCTTTGCTTTGGCCAACTCAAGGGCAGTGATCCATCGTTGACGCTCAACCTCACAGCTGGCCTTCAGGTGATACGTCTGCGCCCCGCCGTTGGAGATGACAAAGTTGCAGGCGTCATCCACAGTGATAGTTGCTGTGGCCAAGTTGATTGTGCCCCGACACGTGTGGCCCATCTCTGCCTGGGTCCTGATAACCAAAGAAATTTCAGTTTTGGGGAAAACAATGTGACATTATCAAGATGCCATCTTTTGTGTTATCTGTGTTTTGGGGAAAACCAACCTGTAGTATGACAACAGTCCATTGCTCAGCACAAACCACCTCCGCTGATAACCCTTGATGTAATTTGTCCACTTAAACACCCATCCTTTGTATGTGTCTCCAGCTGGAGTTGGGGTGGGGGTCTTAGGCTCAGACATCACTGCCCCCAAAATCAGACGACAGAATTGCTGAACCTTCAAATAAATGTAGGAAAACCAAAATTAAGATGCACATTTGTGCTGTTACATCATGCATAATGAGTTGGTTCATAAATAAAAAGACTGACTCAGGAAATAAATAATAGTTATCTTGATTATCTGTCTGTTGTTCTGAAATTCTGAAACTTGCATTTCAGACCCCTGACTGGAGAGGACCAAGCACTTGTAATCACAAATCAACCAGGGGTTTGTGCATGTCGCAGCCGGTTCTCTGACATTTTTCACAAGCAAAACAAATCCAATAGAAAAATAATGAGCAGATCCACTGACAAAGAAGAACATTTCCTCACCTACCTGTTCTCACGCTAAACCAGCACAACATCTAATGCAACATTACCACAAAATCATTATCGGTGGTGGGTATTGATCTTTCTGTGTGGTATGGGGGGGTTAACTACATAATCAATACAGATTCATGATTAACACTTTTGCTGTCTAAATGAAAGACAGATTCAATTGTGATGAATCATTGTTGCCTTCTTGGTGACGTTGAAAACTTGATTAACAACTTTGACAAAGATGTTGGCCTTTCACTTTACACGTTACAATAAATGATCTTTTATGGCAACAACCCTTTAGTACACAACACAAACAACAACAATGGTCAAATTCGTAAAGATCTTGACCACAGAAGTTCGACGCTAGCTAGCAACAGTGAGGCTACGTGGGAGCCACAGCTACAACATGAGCTAAAGTGAATTTACACCAGCTGACATGTTTGCTCGGAGGTTACCGGCTGACGTGTGCATATTCACATACTCAAAGAACCGGTGCACGGCGAGCTGCACCGCGGAAACCACCCTCACCCTTCGATTGCTAGCTTTTAAACTCAATCGATGTGAGACGCGTTTACCTTGACGTGTCCGAAATGTGAGATCAGGCAACCAGACACCCGGTGAAGTCACGGCTAACTTGGACACCCATACGCCGCTGAGGCTAACCGGAGATGCTAACTAAATGGCTAGCTGGCAAGGAGGAGAACGGCTCGGCGGAAGACGGCGGCTGTGACAACTGTGCAACGGTGACACGACGCGACACCACAGAAATTAACTCGTATCCCTCGTTAGCCGCGTATGCCTTGTTCATTCTATACCCGCGCAGGCCTCCGTGAACCTAATGCTAGCTAGCTACAGCTGACTAGCCTAACATTAGCTGGCTTCTGGTTACACCCGGTGTAACGCGATTCAGTTCCGTGTAGAAACAGGACAGCTCACGTGAACCGATATATAATTATTTAAATCCTTTAAAGTAATAAAACAAGGCATCGTGTTTATTTGAATCCCTCAAACATAGCTGTTATTTATGTTATTTTTACTTGTACATAAACTGCTAATTCGCGGACATGAGCCATACTGGCGCAGGACCCAACTGTATTTTCAGCTTAATTTATTTCGATATGATTTTATTATTTTCACAGCATATGACTTTTCGTTCCTCGCTTTGGTTCTATGGCGAACTTTAGTATCACAAAGTTATGTATTCGTATAATAATTTAAGAGTGCTGTTGTGCTTTTGGAGGTCAATAACTTTCGGACTCGTGTTTGAGATTCATTAAATGAAATAAATACATGAATAAAAGAAAAACAAACAGCTGCTACGATACAGAAGTTAAAAGTGACAGGATACGGACAAGACAAAAGTGCGACTCCGGTGGGACTCGAACCCACAACCTTTGAATTGCTGCTTCATAGCCTAGAAGTCCAATGCGCTATCCATTGCGCCACGGAGCCACTTGTTGCATGCGAGTAGCCTGGTGGCACTTATAGGTACTTATTGGTACTTAAAAGCCAATGGTGTTTTGATGTGTTTCTGACGCTAGATGTCACTCGAGTTCCAAGTTAGAAAATGTAAACCGCCCACAGAGTTAGAATAAACAGAGCGTATTTGATTCCAAATTGTGTTTGCACACATCATGGAAAAAGAAATTAAGTATTTACGAAGAAAGGGATTGGAACCACGTGATAGTAGACTTTATAGTACTAATCGTTTGTCGGCTTCGTTACATCCGGTTTAGCAGACGGACGGAGGATGTGAAGGGCAACCGGATGACCACCCTCTTGACTCCTGCGTGTCTCTGACACATCCTGTCAGGACCGGAAGTGTCTGGGATTCTGCTCAATCTCCAAAACAGTCGCTTGTAAAAAAAAAAAGGAGACGGAGCGAGCACCGTCTGCGTCTCCACACACGCGCACACGCTCCATCATCATCATCATCACCACCACCATCATCATCCTCAGCCGGCTTCCATTCATGCAGACATCATCGGCACGGGACATGCTCCACCAGGTCAGGCTTGTTACGCTCCGCGCTCATGCGTAATTACGCACAATCTAACGGGAAATTAGCATTTATCGCGGTGGCCAATAAACCGGATGGCTGTTTAATTTCTTGCTGTTGCCTCACAGGTCTGCGCTGTCGACTGCTTGGACACGGGAGAGGATTAAGTTACTGCTGCTGGCGGTGGATTATTTTTATTGGCCTGCTCTTGTCACGCCCGAGTCTGAGGCGATCCATTTCCCAGTGAAGAGAGGCTGCTGAAGAAAAAAAGCCAGGTATGCTCGTCCACCCGAGAATAATGACCTCGCTGTTTCCTTGTCTGGTTGCTGGATTAACTACGTGTTAATACACCTTTGTTCAGCCCTTTGTTGCTCCTTGCATTTGCCGGTAGTTTTCTCTCTGCGAATCCCCATTTCCCACATAACAATGCAATGACATGGGATCCAATGCTGTGTAACAGAGAAGCAGGTTGTTTAATGTCTGAGTCCACAATGGCAGCACATCCTGTATGAACTCGGACCTGAACACCTCTCCAAGTGTTTCAGTCATTAGTCCCTCTGGGGATCGGTTTTATTCCCACAAGCACAATTTTGATCATTTCCTGCATTCCTGCTCATAACAATCTGCTTGGACAACTGTGAAGCATTAGGTAGATGGCATATAGAGTTACCGGCTCCCCTACTTCAGCAGCTCTAGCTGCCCAACCCCCTTCCCCCTCAAGGCCTTAGCATGTTTTGGTCTCAGGCGGATCATGCCCTTTTGTCCACTGAAGCCTGACTGTACTTTTCAGAACAGACTCCCGGTATGAGAGCATTCCCCTGCTGTTTGGACAGACCCAGCTTTCTCTTTCTCTCAGGCCAGCCTTAAGATGTGTGACGGAATTTACAGACAAAACTAAAGAACAATGGAATGCACGATGATTTTATTTGTGCACCTGTGTAGAAGAACATTATATATCTGAGAAGTGCTTGTAGAGTACTCAATACATGACAGATCAGAGTGAGAGACCTCCAAGGTGCAACGGTGATCACTTAGGGAATTTACTGAATTTTCACAGAAGTTTATTTCACTTGTCCGCAGTTATGTCTTTCCGGCGAGGTGTGGTCAGGCAGAGCAAGTTCCGCCATGTTTTTGCCCAAGCGTGGAAGTCGGAGCATTGCATCGACGACGTCAGAGTGTCCCGGGTGACGTGGGACACCCCCCTCTGCGCCGTCAACCCCAAATTCATCGCCGTCATCATCGAGTCCGGTGGAGGTGGAGCCTTCCTCGTCGTTCCCATCAGCAAGGTATCAGATGAACAACAGATCAATATTTTAAAAAGCCTCAGTGGTCTATTCTGCTCCCACAAGTGTTTTCTCATTCCATATATGGCTAATGCCTGTGCAGCGTCTCAACAGATCCAACAGTGGACAAAGGTTCAACTATAACATGTAAAATATTTCTCAAATGAGCCGTCACAGTGTCAGAGTCTAACTTTCTGTTCTTCCCACAGAGCGGCAGAATCGACCAGTCGTGTCCGACGGTGTGCGGCCACACAGCCCCGGTGCTGGACATCCAGTGGTCGCCTCATGACGACAATATCATTGCGAGTGCCTCGGAGGACTGCACTGTGAAGGTATCCTCGCAGTCACAAGGCTCGACGCCGTCCTGGTGGTTTGCAGCACAGAGTTACTGTTGGCGTTGTCTGCTGCTGCCTCTAACCTCAGACTGTCTGAGTGATTTATTAAGACCCAAAAAACATGGTGCTGGCATTTTGTTCTTGGAAGTCACATCTGATCAATTATGTCTGGTTTGTTTATTTTGTGCCAAAACCATAGTGATAGAATGTGTGGTTTTATAAGTTGCTCTGTCTCGGCTATTGCTTCCTCTTGTGGTAATGCCAAGCTAAGATCTCAATCGTTTGAGCTCCCTCTCTGAATGTCATCATTCACCCTCATCAAGGAGAAAATGTATTTCTTAAGTCCTTGTGTAGCTGCAGTCAATGTTTGTGGAACACAGACTGTCTGCTCTGCAGCCGAGCACTAATGCTGTTATCCAATTTAAAGGTATTCTACATGAATGCATGCTGCTGTACCTAAACAAATGTTCCGTTGTGTTGCCTGTAGGTGTGGCAGATCCCAGACGGGGGCCTGACAAGTCCAATGAATGAGGCCATTGTGACCCTGGAGGGCCACAGTAAAAGAGTGGGCATCCTGGCCTGGCACCCGACCGCTTTCAACATCCTCCTCACTGCAGGTAACGCCATTCGGGATAATTGATTGTTTTACTGGTATTCATTTGTGTCATTCTTGAGTTGTATACCAGCTTAAATCTCCAGAGATGTGATGCATGTAAGCAGACTGTTCAGATACAGCTGGATGCCCCGCCCAGTAATTCATAGCATGCAGGGCAGATTTACAGTGGGTTATCAACCAGATTAACCAGAACTATAATTACACACCGCTGTAATTCTACAAGACGTAGCATCGCATCATCATTAGACTCAGGATTCATGTTAAACCTGTGTGACATAGTGAGCTGCTGGTATCGAATGCTTGTGGTTTTGGGCAGTATTTCCAGTGCCTCATTTTCCAATAACATGATGAAATTTAACTATGCCTCTCGGATACGTCCACGTTTATCCAGAGTTCTAAGAGACCTATCGGCCTTTTGCATTTATTGCTTCCTCCTTTGTGTTGTGTTGTTTGTTTTGTGCATGCAAAACTCATGCAAAGTTTAAAATAAATGTCCTGACACGCCCCATAGCAAAGCCAAGTAAAGCAAGAGCAGAGCCTCAGTATGATAACAAACCACAAGGACTTATTGGAAAGGACATCTCTAACCATTTCCCAGATCTCCACACTCAAGCCTCAGATGTCTCGTATCCAACTCTATAAAATCGGTGTGTCCTTCGTCTGTGTCCCTCTTAAAAAATCAGGCTGCGTCCTCCATAAACGTCCACCGTCAGACTGTTGCTGTCAGAGCCACACTGATCTGACATCTTTGCATCCAAAGCTCTTTAACTGTAGGGTTCGGTCAGTTTCCCTTCCTGCGTGCTCACCTCTGTATCTTTCTCTCTCTCTCTCTCCCTCTCCCTAGGCTGTGATAATGCTTTGTGTGTGTGGAACGTGGGGACAGGGGAGCTTGTGTACCAGCTGGCCGATGCCCATCCAGACCTGATCTACAGTGTCTCCTGGAACAAGGACGGCAGCGCCGTCTGCACCGTCTGCAAGGACAAGGCCCTGCGCGTCATTGACCCCCGGAGAAACACTGTCCTCAAGGTTATTTGAACATTCGCAGACAACATTTGTTGCACATGCGTGGACGTATCCTGCTGGTAAAGAATCCCACGGTGGTCTCCACTTGTTGTTGTTAGGTCAAAGAGAAGGTCCATCATGGAAGCCGACCAATGAGAGCTGTGTTTCTCTCTGATGGGAAGATCCTGACCACAGGCTTCAGTCGTATGAGTGAGAGACAGGTGGCATTGTGGGATACGGTAGGTCACTAGCACCCTAGATTGGGGATTGCAGGAAATAGTTTTTCCTTTGTTTCGCGAAGGTTGGGATGCATTAGATGGCCATTAGTAAGCACTTATAACAAGCATCGGATCAATATTTTTGTCCCATAGAAAGATCTCTCAGAGCCAATGACTATACAAGAAATAGATACGAGCAATGGAGTTCTTCTGCCCTTCTACGACCCTGACACCAACATGGTCTACCTGTGCGGGAAGGTACAAGCTCCAGCACGCATTCAGCCGGCACCCGGTAATATTGAGGTTGATGCCCTCGCCTTCATTCGGTTTCATCCTCGTGTTTTCAGGGGGACTGCACCATCCGGTATTTCGAGGTGACAGATGAGTCCCCATATGTTCACTTCCTCAGCCTTTACAGCAGCAAGGAGCCGCAGCGGGGGGCGGGCTTTCTTAGTAAAAGAGGCGTGGATGTCAACAAGTGTGAAATTGCCCGGTAGGTATAGGCAAAGGTGGTAAATATATTGTAAAATCGGACAAATATGTTGTAATCCACATTTAATTTTGCTCTCCAGGTTCTACAAACTGCATGAAAGAAAGGTGGAGCCCATCTCTATGACTGTCCCCCGCAAGGTAAGATGTTAACAATCAGAGCTCGTCATATTAACGATAAATGCACTTCACTTCTTCGCCACGTCTCTGTCTTGCCTCCCCAGTCGGATCTTTTCCAGGGAGACCTCTATCCGGACACAGCCAGCTCGGAGCCGGCTCTCCTGGCTGACAAGTGGATCGCCGGGCAGGACGCAGCGCCGCTGTTGGTCTCCCTGAGCGGCGGGTACGCGGCCCCCCCATCCAAGCACAGGGACACCCTCAGGAGCAAGCCCAAGCTCGCCTCACAGGACTCCGGTGCCGGGGCGGCCCAGCCGTCTTCGGGCAACGCAGCCACTCCCACGCCTCCGCCTGCAAAGGAGCCGGAAGAGGAGGCGCCACGAGTCGCCGTGAGAGACACAGATGGGAATGCAGAGAGACCAAAGAGAGAGGTGAGTCCGATGAGACACACGAAGGAGACAATGAGGATACGAGGATACGAGGATGTCTGTCATTCCTTGTTCCATGTTCTGTCTCCTCAGGACGACGTGCTGAACGAGCTGCTGGCGGAAATGAAGGCCCTGCGCGCCGTTGTCCTCGCTCAGAGCCAGAGGATCGAGCTCCTGGAGCGTCAGCTGGCTCGCATTGAGGACGGCGACGTATGAGGACGCCGGAGACGCGCTACATTCAGGGGGGGGGGCGTTCCCTCGAAATCCATAGACCATAGCCTTACTAGAGTCAACTTTTCCTTAAGCTGTGTAAGTGGAAGAATGTAGTGTACGCTAGCAACTAACTGTGAATCACAGTGGCTAACAGCTGAAGTCAACGTTTGCAGTGAAAACGCAACTGCAGTTTGTTCATGTACGTTTTCCAGATTGCGGTCTGAGAGCCGGGTGTCGTCTGTGTCGAGCGAAATTCAACAATGGGACCGCGCTTGGTTTTATGAGGGAGTGTTGTAGCAGCAGCTATTTGACAGTGCATATATTGTAGCTTTGCAAAATTCAGTGTGTTTCATTTTGAGGGTTTATGGAGCAGGTACATCGGCACCATTGCCTCAAATGAATCTGCACAAGCTAGGGACGAGCGTTATATTCAAACTAATGAAGGTTCATATTCTATAGCAAAGCAATTGAGTACCTCTAATGTGATTTTCTTCCTCTCTGACTCACTCACTAATGTAACCTTTAGGGCTATTTAATCA
This sequence comes from Pseudorhombus dupliciocellatus, assembly GCA_016785235.1. Lineage (NCBI taxonomy): Eukaryota > Metazoa > Chordata > Actinopteri > Pleuronectiformes > Paralichthyidae > Pseudorhombus > Pseudorhombus dupliciocellatus. The sequence goes on from JAFBJW010000098.1 coordinate 2,502,059, forward strand.
GGTAGTTGAAGCTGCTAAACCGTGATGTCATATCAGACCCTCAATCATTAACTCATCTCGTGACTTGTGCTTTTGTTTGACTCGTAGCACGATGTGTGTGAGCTGAGGTTGACGGTAGGAAAAAAAAAAAATCTCCTGGTGAACAAATCATGACCTCGTCGGAGCGATGTGTTTGAACGCCAGCCGATGAGAGCGTAGCTAAATATTGATGTGCCGTGTAATTCCGTGTCGTCGATGAAAAGGTACCGCTTGTGAGTTTGTGAAGATTTAAAAAAAAAAAAAAAAAGTGCAGTAAAATGCTCGAGCCCCTTGAAAGTTATTTTACACTTGTCAGTTGTGACGTCTTTTTTTCCAAGTGAACATCCCGTCATAAGTGACAGTGCAGTCTGGCTGTTAACCTGTGCAGCCGCAAGAAACAGGAAGTTACTCTGACCCATTTTCTACATTTTTCATTTGTAATGGTGTTGAAACATTTTTTTTTTTTTTTTTGTATTAGTTTGTGGGGTTTTTTTGCATTTAAAGGCACTTCTTCGTCAGTCAGCCAGTCACAGTGTAACAATGGTACATTCCACATCGAGCTTTTCCTTTGATTACTTTAACTTGTGATTTATATTTCTGTCTGCACTGACCAATTAACACTAATTGTGAAACCAGTAGCATTTTAAAAGACACTACTTTGTGAAAGCTCAATAAATATTCATTCCTCCTTTGTATAAATGAAGTGGCTCTTTATTTACTTATTTATTTATTTAACAAGTGTAACAAACTTTATGTAACTTTAAGACTATAATGAATGAAAAGTCAGACCTATATTAAGTACAACAGGTAAGAAGTAATACCAGACTCCCAGGTTTAGCTCACACTTCCTTAGCTGAACTTAACTGAGTAGCTGAGTGGGGAAATAAACCTGGAAACATCACGTTGTCTCTCAAACCACAGACATGTGGATGGCGCCAAAATGTTTCATGCTCATATAAACTGCACGGTTGCTTTCCTGCTGCGAATTACAAAGGTCTCATTCTCCCCGCAGCACACAGTCGTGGGCGTTTTGTGTCCCTCAGTGAGAAATGCAGTGCAACACAGATTGTCGTCTTTGCTCGGTGCAGGTGCAGGGGCTGTGCCTGCGTGGCCAGTGATGCAGAAAACAGGATGTGGCTGACGTTCTCAGTCAGCGTGCAGCTTTTGAACTCTGTGCATTCTTCTGATTGGCTCTCGTCTTTGCAATCCTGATAAATGCTGCCTAAATCAAATTATCACGTGGAGCCAGGTTTAATTCTTGGGCTTATTTGGATTTGACACACCCTGGCGTCCTCTTCTTCTCTTAATGCTCCGCTGAAATGATCTGTGCAACCTTCAAATGTGTCACTGTATTATGCTCAATGCACACGGGAGGATTCAAGTAAAAATGTGTATCTGTACTGAGACTATGTTAGTTTATAATCTGAAGCTGTTAAAGTCATCAAACAAATACACAACAAATTCACATCTTCCTCTTTCCACGAACAGTGTTTTAACCGCACTTTCCACCACGCCTACTAGATTTGTCTTCAATCTGTTCTCGCCCCCTTTTGCATCCACCTTTGACCTTCAAGAGACTGTCAGACCCCCTCACTGATGCACACACACACTCACACACAAATGACTGTGTCACCACTCAGTTCCTGGCACTTCTTCACAGTTGGCTGCACAAACTTTACCTCCTGCTTTCGACTTGAGTGAGTATTTCACCATTTACTTTCTTGTTTCTGTTTAAATAATTCTTAACAATCTTTTTTGTACATTTTGTACTTATCTAAGTAATGTAAATATGAAACACATCTCTATAATTAAAACTCCGATGCATAATCTAAATATATCACATTTCAAATTTTTAAAACTGGAATTTGCAGCATTTTATGTATATTCTGCCGCCGAACCGCGACTGAGAAAGTTTTCTTTGCTGACTGATGCTGTTTAATTATAATTTTGACAGGAAACCAGTGATGGTGCGAGCGCGCTGCTAGCTTCCTGTCATTTCAACTCATGCAGCCAGAGATAAAGGCGACACAGGCACCGGGTTGTATCTCCGGAGTATGTATGTATATGAATATTTTTTTCTTGCACATAATTTGGAAAGTTATTTGGCGTTATTTGCCATTTATTAACATTAACTTTACTTTTTTTTCCAGATCCTGGATGCTTATTTGTCAGAGCTGAAGACAAAAAGTAGCTTTGAACTGCAATACCAATCCAGTAAGATGTTCTCTCTCTACGAAAGCAAATAATTGAATAGGTGAAAATTTAACTCCTAACAAGCATTTTTTTCTGTCTTCATTTCAGGCATGGGCGATAATGATTACCCACAATCCACAAGGACTATCATCTTACTCTGTTGCTGCCTTTCAGTCCTGATGTTATTACTGGTGTACTTTTACAAGAAGCTGAACAAGGAGACTGAGGGAGAATACACCATCCGCCGCATGATGTTTAAGGAAGGAGGGATCAGGGACCAGACCAGGGATGCAGCGTTAGCTCTGAGGACCCGCCTCAGAGAGCTGAGACCTGGCAGTGATTCACACGAAGACGGGGAAGAAATACAGGCGGTCAGAGATGAGGAGGCACAGTTGATGGAGGGGGATTCCCAGGGAAGCGACACCGAAAGGAGCAGCGAGGAGGAGGACGATGAGGAGCAAAATGTGGAGCTGCGAAAAGGAGATAGTGCTGCACATTGTAGCGTGACCTCAGAGGGCCCAAAGGCCAGGGAGCAAACTAGGCTCATGGATCAGCCAGAGGCACATGTGGAGCCAGAGGTAAAAAGGGCAGAAAAAGAGGAGGTGGTAGAATCTCAAGGAGAAGGAAGAGGAGGATCCGGATTGTTGATCAATCTGAAGCAGTTTTCTGGAAGTGCGATCTGGTCTGAAGAGGAGAAAATAGAGCGGGAGGTGACTTCTCTGTGAGTACAGGAGGAGGTGCACTGATCAAAGAAGATCATTCACCAGCTTATGAAATAAATTCAGTTGGCTCTTAACAAATGAATATTATTATGTTTCAACTGTGTTAACATAATCTATTGACACAAACATAATTCATATTATCAATTAAAGTGGCCTGCTTCTATTTAACTTTCTCAGCTGTACATACGCAATTTTTCTGGAAAAATGTATAATAAATATTGGAATCATCCCACTATGGGTTGTTTTTAACAGACACTTCCTGTGCATCCACAGCTGACTGGTGAATAATGTACAAGCGTACAAATCGCCACTTTGGTCGTGCCAGGCAGGTAGACAGCCTCAACTCTGTCCACAGACTGAGGGCACAAAGCTCCGCCCCTAAACTGAAGACCGCACAAACCCCTCACTCACTCGCTTCCAAGTCGCGCCACCACCGAACGTTCTCATTGGTGCGGCTGATCCACAATGGGCGGATTTTTTACCTGAGGACGTGGATGTACACAGAGGACGTGTTTGAGGACAGGCTGAACTCAGCCTGAGGGCACAAAGCTCCGCCCCTAAACTGTGCCGTTGCGCTCAATGGCACAGCTCTCCCGGGTTCCTCAGGTTCTCCTCTGGTTCTCCTCTGGTTCTCCTCTGGTTCTCCGCTCGTCTCTCCTCACTCACTCGCTTCGCCGCCGATCTTTCCTCAACACACATCACTGACAGTCGGACATTACGAGAACATTTAACATTAAAAAAAACAGAACGGGGTCGCGGCAAATGATGTGATCATGAGCCGTGGAAATGCTCATGAAAAATTGTGTAATTGTACTGACAAGTAGTGACATTGCATTTACAGTGTAACGCATGCTTGTGCTACAGCACACATCTAATTGTGCATCGTGTTTTATTTCGTAAAACGGACTAATTAAGAAATCCGATTGTGCATTGTTACTTCAGCCTTTGTAATGCAGTATGGTGTGGAGTGTAGCATACTCATTGCTAATTGCTGTTAATTGCTTCAAATGCTTTTTGGGAAATAAAAGAATGAAAGCCAGACTTCAAAGTGTTCTGTTTTTTCTTAAAATTACATTAAAACGAAAAAATGACGGAGCAACAGTGAAAATCACTTTTTCACACTGATATCTTTATGGAGACAATGTAGCTCCTCCTCAGCAGCCAATGGGGATGTAGCTCAGTGGTAGAGCGCGTGCTTCGCATGTATGAGGTCCCGGGTTCAATCCCCGGCATCTCCATTTTTTTTCCTTTTCAAATTAAAATACACGATGGTACTTGTGTTCCATGTGCACGTGACTCAGTGACCACGTTGTTTCATTTCATTAACTCGTCATGTTTCTAACGTCAGGTTCTCTATGATCAACGACTAACGTGTGTGAGACATGACAGTCCCTCCTCATTGGTCGAAAGGAGCTCTGGCCCGAATCTGATTGGTTGTCTGAGGCGGCCGAGGCGTGGGCGTGTTCGTGCACGCGGGTGTCACAGATTTTTTATTTTTCCTGCCGGTTGAATGGTTTCCAGCTGTGGATGGAGGAGCGACCCAGCGACCAGCAGCAAAGATGGAGCCGAGGAGGAGCAGGGAGTTGCACCTGGAGACAGAGTGAAGGAGCCGGGGATGGAGCCTTAAAACCCTGGTGCTGATCGAACCCGGTAAATATCCATCTGATCGCTGACGGGGTTTGATGTATATGTGCACGAGCTGTGACAGTAACCCACTTAATCAGCGCCCGGCAGCACGCGCTTGCTCCTCTCAGCCTAACTTGATTGTTGCCGGAGAAATGATTTCAGCCCACGTCACTCATCTGCATAGGGAGTAAAATGCAACCATCCTGCGAGGCTGTTTTCCTTGTTTTTTTTTTTTTGTTTGTTTTTTTTGCTTGTGCTCGGTTTGTGATCCACGGATCCGCTAATTGCTGCGCATCCGAAACTACAAACATGGAAGGTACAGTTTGCATGTAGTGTCATCCCTCGCCCCCTCCTCTCACGGTACATATATATATATATATATAAATATATTTATATCCAGCGATTGGAGACGCATCTGGGTTGAAAACTGTCCAAGATGGATGCAGCGCCGCTGTGCGCACGGATGCACGGCGGAGCGGCAGCAGTGGATCTGTAGAACCACCGCCATCACTCATCACACACACATACACACATCATCATCATCATTTTTTTTCTCCTCGCATCCGCAGGAGTAGGATGTTACTAGCGTCCGCCGTTGTGGTCTGGGAATGGCTGAACGAGCACGGACGCTGGCGGCCCTACAGCCCGGCTGTCTGTCACCACATCGAGGCAGTCATCCGGAGCGACCCGCGCTGTGGTAGCGTCGTCCTCGGCCAGGTGGACTCTCGCCTCTCGCCCTACATCATCGATTTGCATTCCATGCACCAGTTCCGACAAGACACAGGTGAGGAGGAGGAGGAGGGAGGGGAGGAGAGGGGAGGCAGATACATCCGGTGGAGGATGCTTCTGTGCAACCAGGGCCTCGGGTGGAGGCCTTTTATTATTGTTATTGCTCGTGCGTTTGATTTATTTCCTGGGCCCCAGATGTTGGGAGGATTCTGCTGCAAAGTGGCCTTCCGTGTCTGCAGGGTTCACATTGTCCTGTGCCGTAAAATGCAAAACATTACAGTGTGTACAGTTTTATGGAAACATCCTTAAAGGACAGGGGCGTAGATCTGTCTTTTCTGAAAGTTGTCAGTGTGAGTCACTGGTAGGACCCATGGCAGCTGAAGTGTCCAGTCACATACACACACTGTAAACACTTCACTCTGGTACTTCCATTTAAACCCCTTCTGTCTTCTTATGAGAGCATATGGACATAAGAGATGATCCATCACGAGAGGCTGTGAATCAGGTGGTAAAGCGGGCAGCCCACTAACCAGAGGGTCGGTGGTTTGATAACATTCTCTCTGTTTTGATAGAAAAAGTGCTGCATATATGTGAGAATGCTTGTAAATGCTGTAAAGTGCATTCAGTGATCATCAAGACTGTCAAAGTGCAGACCAAGTGAAAGCAGGCCAGTGTCAGACAAAGACAGGGATTGTCAGTTGTCAGACGTCTAACTTTGGCAGACACACCAACACCACCCTCCTCTATCTCAATGCCGGCTGACAAAAGCCTTTGTGCAGTTTGTTTTCCGAACCCAGCAGAGGCTGAAATTATGTGGGAGGCAGGCTGGGTACTCCCCCCCCCCCCCAGTCTAAATAGGAGACAGGGGGTGGGGAGGGGCAGTGAGGAATTTCAGGAGTCTGAGGTCAGTGAGGAAATGGGGTCGCCGCGAGCAGGTTTTGTGAATGAACTCCCCTGTAGTCTGGTGTAATACGGTCACACGTACTGTATGGATGAGAAGCCGGCTAGTTATTGTAACATGGGTGGGTTAGTCGAGCTCGATTAATGTGCATATATAAATGACACAAAATGGCCACAAAGAGGTGCAGAGAAAGGCAAAAAAATATCCACAAAAGGATGAAATAATACATGCTGAAATGTGAAAAGAGCCTAAAGAAGCACTCCTGAAGACTGAATGTGACACTGAAGGGTTTTCGGAGTGGAGTTTCTCTAGACAGCCTGGGAAAGCAAACACAGGCAGCTTTGGTTCGGATCAAGGCTGCCAGCCAATCAGAAATCAGAACACAGTGTGCTGTTACCAGGGGCAACCTGTTTGCCCAAATTCCGAGCAAGCAAACGCAGACATGTTGAATTTGTTAGGGTTGTTAATCTACTTGTCCTCATCAAGTGTCAGCGGAGGGCCTCACCCTCACCCACATCAAGTCAAAGTGTGTAGGAATCTGCAGAGCTGCATTCATAGTCTTCATTATGTGCACCTGAGAACTCGGCCGTGACCTCTGACCTCTTCCTCAGGTACCCTACGAGCGGTACGACGCAGCTTCTACGACCCCACCTCAGCGCCAGGCCAGGGCTGGTTGTGGGAGTGGGAGAACGACGCCGGCAGTTGGACGGCGTACGACACGGACGTGGGCATCGCAATCCAGGCGGCACGGGATCGCCAGCAGCCCTGGCTGGACCTGGCGCCGCTGGGCTTCTGCTACCTTATTGACTTCGAGAGCATGACCCAAATCAACGGGCAGACGCAGCGCTGCCGGCGCATCCAGCGCCGCTCCGACCTGGCTTACCCGCTGGTGTCGGGGCCCCTTCCCAAGTCGCACCACGCCTGGGGGCCGGCTTCGGTGCCCAGCCACGGGGGACTGCTGGGCGTGGACGTGTCAGGGGTGGGCATGGGGCTCAGGATGAGCAGCAGCGGGAATGGGAACGGGAGCGCGTACCCCAGCGGCGCTCTCCCTGCTTCGGCCATCACCTCGCTGGGACAGCCCTGCGCCTGTCAGCAGTGTATGCTGGTGCTGAGTGTCAAAGCGGGCACCATGGCGACCACTCACACGCTGGGTCGAAGACCGCCGATGACCAAACCGCCCAGTCCCAAAATCAGCAGCCACCCTGTCCCGGGAGGGTCGTACTCGCTGACCCTTCCTCGACCACCTACCCTGTCCCGGTCGCTCTCCCCAAACAGGACGTCTATAGTTGGGGCGACAGGGGGCTTCAGTGTGGGGGGCATGGGTGGTCCTGGAGGTGTGAGCATCGTCGGGGGCAGCGGCGTCAGCAATGCCAACTTCGGCCTTGGAGGAGGCTTCACTCACTCGCTTTCCCTCCTCGGCTCGGCCACCGCAGCCCTCTCCATCTCCTCCACCCGGCCCCCGCCTCCTCCTCTGCCCCCACCCCCGCCCCCTCCACCGCCGCCAGCCACCTCGTTGTCCTCCGTCGCCACCTCTGCCCCCCCTCACCCTTCGGCCTCTGCCTCCCTCTCCGTTTCCTGTCCGGCCCCCACGTTGCCCACGGCGGGCGCCACGCTCATCTCCACGGCGGCCTCCACGTGCGCGCCCTCGCCTTCTGCCCGCGTCCTGGGCCCAGTGTCGACGTCCGGCGCCGCTGCCTGCGCGGCACCTCTGCCGCCCCGGTCCAGCCTTGCAGGGCTGAGCCGCCCGGCGCTGCAGCGCATCGCCATGGCTCAGTCACGTGCCCTCATCGCCTCTGGGTGAGTCTACGACCGCCTGCGGTCACATTTTCACTTTGCCATTTAGTCCCGTAATTAAACTGTGCACAAAGATGGCCGACACCTCCACTTCCTTCCACTGGCGAAAAAAATTCTGGGATGAGAGCGGCGCCATCGTTTGGAGCTTCAGTCTTTCCCATTAAGATCATGGAGTGGAGATGAGTTATGGAGTTGGAATCCTTCATGTATAATTCAAATCTTCCCAGTTATCACATCCCATATCGGTTTTCTGTACACAAAGCAAAGTGGACTTTCTCATGTGTTTCAAGGCCTCATTATCCAGCGTGTTACATCAATGCTTATTAGCGTTTGTGAGCCTTTAATCTTTGCGACAGAGTCCACGCAATTCATTCTTTTCAGCTGAGAAACAATAACAAGCTTTCACAGTGGAGCCGACAAGTGTTTCACTCATTCCACACATTTTTCATGAAACGATTAACTTCATCCGACATACCTTTCACCACTCGCTCTCTCTCTCTCTCTCTCTCAAGATCCTTACACCAGATTCTTTGTCCTCAATACAGACGATTTGGAAATAGAATGAGCTGTGTGTGGGTGTGGTCACTAGAGGGCGCTGGTGTGTAACAGGTCTGGCTGGGGGAACCTGGACTCAGCTGGTTGCTCATTATTTTATCACTGCTGTCTGTTATTCCCGTTACGAATGTTAGCTTCTAGATTTCATCATGTTCCAATTACAGCCCTCTCATGTTGTTTTTTACGTCTCACTGAAACTGTCCCGTTCTTTCTGGGCCACTTTCTTGTTTCACAGTTGCCTAAAACAGGAGAGAGGGTGTCATGCATCCACACACGGAGTCACTGATGGCTACTGTGCTGTGATCAGACCCTTCCCGTAAAAGATGGCGTGCACTGAATCGACGACCTCCATCACACCAGCTAATCCTCATATAAATGCTGACAAGCGCAGGCTTAATAGCGCCGCTGTGGTAATCTGAGCGGTGTGACCGGCCTGCTCCTTTCAGCCGGTCAGGTGAGAGTCCTCCTGGAGCCACGGCAGATGGTCACACCTGCTGCTGCGGGTAAAACCCAGTCACGTCACAGATGAAGAGTCCCTCTGATCCCGTGAGCCCCGCGAGTCTGCTCAGCCCCACTTCCGCTCGTCCTTGTTTTCTCCTTTAACTCATCCTCAGGGCGCACGTCACTAAAGTGCCCCTGCTGTCGTCGTCGTCATCACCCTCCTGCTCTTAAGTTTCAGGGTGTAAGATTTAGGTGAAAGGGAAGTATTTAATCCCTCGGAGGTTTTTCACAAGTTCGCTGCATCTGATTTGTATGAATTGTTGTGTTCGTCGCCCTTTTATATTTATATTTAAAGAGTCTGAAAGCTACATAGGTTGATTTTTTCTTGTTTGGATGGGGAGGGTGCTCAGCCACACCATGCACTTTCAACACTAGATCTCACAAAGTTGTACATTTGGTACGTTTGACCTTAAATTCATTCCTGGCCAGAGCTGATGCTGTGTTGGTTTTATCATATGATGATGGTATTAGGCTCAGATTGAAAGGTTACACAATTTAAAGTGAGAAATAAGTGGGAAGCGGTTGTTGACCTTTTTGAAGTATTGTCTTTGTGAGTGGTCACTTCTGGCAGCCTGGAACTCAGAGGTAATCCCTGCTGCGACGAATGCGTGGCCCGCAGCCAGACTGCGGCCGACAGATTGAAACAGGTGGATTAGCTCTATAAATGAGGGAGGAGACGCGACACCTGCACACAAGCCGCGCCGACATTCAGCGCCACTGTTCCAGCGAGGGGACATTGCCTCAGAAATATCTTTGACCATTTCCTGTGGAGTTTAGAGAAAAGGAAAGATGACTGTTATTTCCTCTGGCAGACCGTAAGTACACATGCGAGTGGAAAGTTGGACGAGTTATATTAATATGAGATTTATTTGTATTTGAGCAGAGATTAAACTGTTTGATATTTGATAGAAATAGAAGCATATCAGTTTATTTTTGATTAAAATCAGATGTTGGGCTCATTGTTCAAATATATTTTTTAAGGTTAAATGTTAATATTGTTGCTTCTGTAATTGCCTCCACTGAGGATGTCATTTGTTTTTGTCTCTGCTTTTTTGTTTGGTCTGTTTTGTAGAATGCATCAAATACTCCCTACGTCTGGAACATTTTTATTTTTTATTTTTGGTCACTTTCTTTTACATTGTTGAATTTTTCACATGTTCCTTGATGAATGGCTCTTAGTATAAAACATTCCTGAGGAACTCCAGATATAGAAATTATCAATATTTTACAAGCTTGGGTATGGGGATGTCCGATGTCAGTCCCACCCTGTAATTAACAGCATAAATAACGTATGTGTCATGAGCCGTCGTCCCACACTTAAGCCCCACATAGCCAGAAGTGCCATCTGATCATTATGGGACAGTGTTGCAACAGGTCTGTTTGTTTATCCACATGACTCGAGGAAAAGCTCCTTAACCCGCCGACACTGGGTCAGCCGGCCGATGGCATATGCCGCGGCCGTCTGTGCGAGCACATGTGACTCATCAGATATTGACTCTCTCAATCTGTTGCAGCTGACCTGACCTGTTGAGGGTTTCACTTCAGTTGGGAATTTACCTGAGGGTTAATTCGTGATTTGCCTTCTTCGTGTTTTTCAGTGTGCCAACAGTGCCAGTGAAGAACCTGAATGGATCCAGCCCTGTGCACCCTGCACTGGCAGGTAAAGAACTACCTATTTCCCTAGTATTTCACTATGTCCCAGTATCATGCAACAAGTCAAGGCTCACATCCTCCCCCTGCTGGCTGTTTGCAGGCATCACGGGCATCCTGATGAGCGCGGCAGGGCTTCCCGTCTGCCTGACCCGCCCGCCCAAGCTGGTGCTTCATCCTCCACCTGTCAGCAAGAGCGACATCAAGCCCGTGCCCGGTCTGGGCCACTGCTGCCGCAAGACCACCAAGAAGCAGGCCCGCAAAGGTGAGCACGATGATGAGGAGGACGCCTGCTTTAAACGTGCGTTTTCGTTCGCAGACGGATCGTCACACTTTGTGCTTTTATTTCTCAGGCAAGACCCCCGAGGAGGTGGTGAAGCGGTACCTTCAGAAGGTTCGTAATCCTCCAGAGGAGGTGAGTTCAGCAGCGAGTGGCTTAAATACACTGTTGAACTTAAATAGAAATCAACCGGAAATAAATCTTCAACCTGCTTCCCCGTGTCAGGACTGCACCATCTGCATGGAGGCCCTGGCTGGACCGTCGGGCTATAAGGGCCCCGGCGTGGGCGGCATCTCCCGGGCGGAATCGGTGGGCCGTCTCGCCCAGTGCGGCCACCAGTACCACCTCCAGTGCCTCGTCGCCATGTACAACAACGGCAACAAGGACGGCAGCCTGCAGTGCCCCACCTGCAAAACCATTTACGGAGTCAAGACCGGCAACCAGCCCCCAGGCAAGATGGAGTACCACGTCATCCCGCACTCGCTGCCCGGCCACCCGGACTGTAAAACCATCCGGATCATTTACAACATCCCTCCTGGCATCCAGGTACATTGAGTCACTTCTGTAATGTTAGTTTGCCTCCCTATTAGATTCCGTCTTGGCTGGAATGATCATGAACTTTCTCTTTAGGGCCCAGAGCATCCAAATCCTGGTAAACCCTTCACCGCCCGTGGGTTCCCCAGACACTGCTACCTCCCTGACAGCGAGAAGGGACGCAAGGTGCGTGAGAGAACGTCTCCTTCTGGTTCCAGTGTGAGGACAAAGTGTGAAAATGTGAAATTTATTATCCTCGATTTCTTTGTCCAGGTTCTGAGGCTGCTTCTGGTAGCGTGGGACCGTCGTCTCATCTTCTCCGTTGGGACGTCCAGCACCACGGGTGAGTCTGACACGGTCATCTGGAACGAGGTGCACCACAAGACGGAGTTTGGGTCCAACCTGACGGGCCACGGCTACCCGGACCCTGGCCACTTGGACAACGTCCTGGAGGAGCTCAAGGCTCAGGGGATCACAGAGGAGGAGTGTCTACCCAGAGACTGAGCACTGAGACACTCAAGACACAAGACCTCAGACCGGAGTCTGTAAACGCATGACACTGGAAACTGGGTCCAGAGTTGACCATTTTCAAAAAATCTATAAGACACTAACTTTTACCACTACAGTTTAAAAAAAACAGAACTGGAACTTTACAGATGTAGTTCCAGCAGAACTTCTCCTCTGACTGCATGAGTCAGTTTGGAAACAGGGGGAATCATTGTCGTACCTGATGCAGTAACAGGATCACAGATGTTATCCAGTGAGACGTTTGAGGGGGGAAAAAAAATAAAAAAAATGCTACTGTGACACTTCTTATCAAGAATGTAACTACGTCAATTTCACTGAACTGGAGTGTTTATCACTGCGACTGCTGCTAAGTGGAATTGCAAGAGGTTAAGATGAAGTAAAAAGTTGTTTTAAAGTGTTAGTCCACAAGCAGAAATAACTTCACAGCAGATAAATACTTCATGTGTTTAACTGGATATCTGAGCATGGATATTTGCTGACCTCTAGTGGTACTTTTCCAGAACGACATTCCTTTTTAGGTTTACTTTTTAATCCTATAATTATATTATTATTATTATTGTATATGATGAATACTTGATATATTATATTGTTTCCATTCTGTCATATTTTTATATTTTAATCTTACAGTTTTTTTATATGGCGTGTTTCATTGCTTTGTTTTTGGGTGTGGCGAGACAGACTGGTGTACCTAAGTTTGCCTGGCACTTCATTTGCCCTTTCTTTTCAAAAACAAAAAAATATATATATATAAATAATTTACAGTATTTTCTATTTTGTAGCTTCACAAACTGACATTCCTTAATTGTTCTGCCCTCAGAGCATGGGAGAAATTGATAGCTTTCTGTGTCTTTTAATAGCTGCATTAACGTTGAGAATTGATCGGAGGAGGAAACACCCACCATGCCAGGATTGAACACGGAACAACTTGTAACTACTGTACTTATGTGTAAGACACACACACACACACATACACCAGCCTCAAATGCTCTTATCAAACTCCAAAATTAGTTGTTTTCGTCATGTTTGGTGTTCGCCTGCACGGGCAGGTGCAGAAGACTGTCTCTTGTTGTGGGAGCAGCTCTGGACAAAGTGGTCCAGTCAGTTTGGTCCATCGCAGACAGGTTCATGATGAGGCACCATGGACAAGGCGTACAACAGTACTTGTTGACATACTAACGTAGGCCAACATTAAAAGCATTTATACTTTATGATGCGTTACGTATGCACTGTACTGTATGTATGTGTTTTATGTGCACAAATTTGCATTAAACGTTTTTTCTAAGGTTCCAACGTATCAGAAACCTGCTCTGTTTTTATTTATTTTACTGATTGTTTAGTTTTAGTAAAAATGAAAGGATCTATTGACAGAAAGAAAAAAAAATCCAGTGTGTTTCATATAAATGTCTAAATTGTTTTCTTTTTCTTTTCAGATTCCACAACTTAGACATGAGAGGTGCATGTCCAGTTTATCTGTAGATTAGTCTGGCTCTTGGATTAGTAGTCTGGATTACCACTACTTTAATGAATGACCAAAATTACAGAGTAAAATACAATTATATTGAGCCCAGTAGGAAAACTCAGACATGATACTGAAATAGAAAGAAGGTTTATAGGATGCCGCAGTTTTTAAATCACTGAAATGCTTTTGCAATTTAATCTCTTTCAGGCATCAACTCTTCAAGGCAACACACAGCCCTGCAGAAATAATGAGTTCTCTCTGAAACAATCACATTTCTGCTCTTTTGGAGGTGCAGCCCTTTTCACTGGCGCCTCGAGGCAAATAAGAAAAACAGAAATATTAATCCTTTCGCGGAAACTTTCATTCACTTTTCCCATATTTGCACTAACGGAGCTTAACGTTTCTCCTAAGTGACAGACGTGATGGATCAGCTAAAGCTGCCAATTTGAGTTTCATGACACAAACTCACCCGCCGCCGTTACTGAGGAACAGATGGGGGGAGGGCTTGAGGGTCTAATCAGGCCAGAACTGAGTTAAGCCACGCTGACATCAACTTGTGGCACTAATAAAGATGAAGTGAGGCTAAAACCGATGGTGTTGCTGCAACACCATCCCTGCCCTGCACAGATAAACACGGTCGAGGCAGAGCTGCAGCTGAGCTGCTGCAGAGAAAAATGTTTTTTTTTACTGTGGCTGTGCTGCATGAGTGTGAAAAAAAAGATGGGGGACAAAGAGGGGGAGGGGGAGACAAGAGGAAGAATGCAAATGCTATGGAAGGTTAAGGTGGTAGGGGAGGGGGCAGGGAGGCGATGTGTACTGTGCTGAGACTTAAATGGGGGAGGGGTCCTCAACTGGTCAGAGAAACCCTTCCTTTTAGGGGTCCATTGTCCACCCCCCACTGCTCTGAATAGAAAGCTGATTACAGCAGTCAGCATACTGTGCTCCGCTCTCTGGCTGCCTGTGGCTCCATCACCACATGTTGCCATTTTGTCTGCTATCTTTCCTTTTGTTATTTCCACCTTAAGTGCTTCACAGCTTTCCAGTGAAAGGCATTTGCTCCTGTTAGGTCCAGACTGCAGTTTTCATTCCCCGCTACATCATCACCAGACAAAGCGTATCAGCCCAGTCCCTGCATCAAAATGACTTGTCTATTATTAAAAGCTTTTAAATGGAGCAGCGTGTTGGCTGACTACCAAATCCGGAGCCCGGTTGCCGAGGAAACGCATACCCGTGGTCTCACTTCTCCTTTTTTCCTCTCCTCCTCCTCCCCCGGAGGCTCATATTTCAAAACTGCCAGGTTTGTGAGCTCACACTGCTGCGTTTCAGCTAAAAGCTTTTTGTGCAGCCACTGAAGCAGAATGGAGGGTAAAGGCGAGCAGACGGGAGTGGTTAGAGCAGAGGGGAGGGGAAATGAAGGGCCTCCCTCTCCGTTGCCAAGGCAACATGATGTCACGGTGACATCATGCACCACTAAAAGCTTTTAACCGGATTCCTCTCCCGCCTTAGGCCCCATTTTGAGTCCTCTTTCAGCGAGGCTAAGGGGAAGGGCACAGGCAGGACGGTGGTGTGTGTGTGTGCGCGTGTGTGTCTCCACACATGTCTCACACCTCACGCGGCTCCATGCTCGGTAAAAGACTTTCAAATACTGCTTCTACAGATCCAGTTTCTGCAAACACAAAGGCCAAGAGAAGCACTTCAGAAAGCAAAATGGCATCAGAGGATTTCAGCTACCTGATGCCAGGCCAAAGTGAGAAACACCGGCGGGCCCCAAACTGGACCGATGGTGAAATGAAAGCCCTCCTCTACGTGTGGGACGAAAACCACAACGAGCTGAAAACGAGCAAGAGGAACGCCAAGGTGTACGAGAAGATGTCGCAGAGGTTTTTCCAGCTGACTGGGGAACAGCGATTCAAAGAGGAGATCAAGATGAAAATCACCAACATGTCCTTCCAGTACAGGCGAGTGCACCGGACTGGTCTCGACCCAGGGCTGTGACTCATCACTCCAGATGTGGCGTGACTCCTAACATCTCTCTTTTGCTCCCAACAGGCGACTAAAATCCACATGTGAAGAAAACGGGGAGACGCCGGACTGGCCGTACTTCAAATCCATCGAGAAGATCCTCTCCAGGCCGCTGGAGAACGGGCGTGCTGAGTCCGGAGAGTTCGGGGCCTCCACCGTGGGTCCCTCCACTTCCTCCCAGTCCACAGACAACCTGGTGGCCCCGTCAGAGGATGACCTGATGGGATTCCTGCCAGAGTATACGGGCTCCTCAGATGAGATGGAGATAAAGCAGGAGCTGGAGTCGTTGAGCTCTGACAGTGACAACACACTGGGATCCAGGTATTGTATTAGTGTGTGTGTGTGTGTCTATGGTCAGCTATAGGCAGTCGACTATTTTAATATTGAACATTATCATAGGCTAGAAGAAATACAATAAAATAAAATATAATAATAATATAAATAAAATAAAATAATAATATAGATAAAATAAAAATATAATATAGATAAAATAAAAATATAATATTTAATCAATATCCTCCCCGTCTCTCTCCTTCCAGTCCCCGTCCTAAGTCATCGAGGAGGAGGAGGGCCAACAAGCATCTCTCCATGAAGAGGAAGAAGCTGCGGCTAATGCAGGCCATGCTGCACCAACAGAAGCGGTCGAGCCGAGCCATGGAGGAGACGTGCAGGGAGGTCCGTCGCTCCATGCACCAGCAGAACCTCCTCCAGATGCAGTGCCTGCAGCTCCAGGAGCGCATGATGAACCTCCTGGAGAGGATGGTCCAGATGCCCTCCGCCACGTCAAACAGTCAGAGAGGGAACCAGGAGCCAGGGAACCCGTGAAGCATGTAGGTTATGGTTGCTGGCAGGGATCCCGCCGTGCCCATAGCCTCTTCGACACAAAAATAAAGCAGCTTTATTTCTTTCCTGTTGAATAGAGAGGAGTAAAAATAGCCACCTTTGATTTCTGTAGGCGTGCTCAGCCCGAATGTCATTAATGGAAGTCAAGGACACTTGTAGCAGATCTTTCTCGACAATTTAAATCCATTAAAACCACTGTGGTGACAGCAGCAAAGCAAAAACAGATTTATTTTATCACTTCAGTTTTGTTCTTACTGTGGAAAGATAATTGCAAGTTAGATGCCAAACCGGGACGATTTGTTATGAAGACTAAATTGAGGCAGTAATCCCTGTCGTGCTGGAGGGGATTGTCAGCAAATGGCGCCGTAATCAAGTGCATCACATTCCGTGTTAGGGGACATTTTAAAGTGTTCAATAGCAGAATAGTCAGTAATAGCAAAAACACAGTTTCGGAATACAGTGTGTGCCATTGTGACCCTGCAGACTTAGACTGTCCTGAATTAAACTGAACTGAGTAGAAAGCATTTAATGTTGCCTATGTGTGCTTTTAGCATCTGACACATGCAGATAACACAACAGAGACAGAAATGACCTGTTCTCATTTTGTAATTCTGCCGAATTAAACAACTCATAATCTGTCCATCAATGCGTGTGTCTGGCTGTGATTCTACCTCAGCATTTCTGTTTATGCAGCCTGATTACTGAAATGCAAAACTACACAAGGACGAAAGCAATAGAGCTGAAATGTTCAGGTCTTTGCCTTCCAGCCTATTTTAAGAGGATTTGGAGAAACTAGGGATTAAATTGGTTCCATCGCACACCACACTAACTCCACGGACGCCACCGCTTCAAGGAAGTGCAACTCATTTATATTTCCAGATAAATACACACCAATCTTGCAGCCTGTGCTGGGACACAACACACATCAATGACACATGAGGCAGTGCAACAGGCTGTCATGGTGTTGCACAAGTTCAACCAATAATCAAAGATTCTATTGACCCAGGGCATATTGTCTGTTTGCTGCCAATGTGTTGAGCACACGCCTGTGATAAAGTCATGTGACCCAGCGTTCGGCCGTTGCAGCCCTTTGACCACAGAGGTAATGTTTACACACCCATCCTCAGAGGACACAGGGAGAAACACATGGAGGGAGTACAATAGAAAACCCAGACGGGTAAGACTTTGACTTTACTAAGCATGTATATATTTTACATGGAACTGATTGAGAGTATAGTTACTATAATTATTTTAACTTCACTACTGCGTGTTGAGCATATTTAATGTAAAGTACTTTCTTCTGATATCTCACATTGATCCATGCACATTTAAAACAATTTAAAGCGAAAAAAATAAATTTCTTAATTAAATTAAATTAAAATAAATGTATCATAATGATCGTGGAATAAAATCTGCTGGGATGAAGAAGAGATGTGCAATGGCTTAAAACCACAGGTTTCTGTATTCAAGCAAGGATATATGAACAAATATATAAATATACATACAATATATACATGATATAAAGACAACACATAAGCAGAACGTGTTTTAGGATTTTTAATTTCACTCCAGAACAAACAGAAGAAACCTGCAGACTGTCCCCACACGCGTCAGCCAATAGCGTCACTCCGCTGGTTTGAATGTAAAACGGACAGGTGCGGTGATTGGCCAGCGGCTGACACGTCACACGTGAGAGACGTTAGGCTGTCATGGTTACCGTGAAAGACGCTTTGTCGTCTCGGCGACGGAAGGCGGAGCCACGTGGACAGAACCCCCTGCGGAAGACAACAATACTTTTCAAGTATCAGAGGAAAAAGACGCGTAATGAGGGGACATGTCCACCTGAGGACTTCTATGAACCGCGGCAGGGGCGCGTGGGGAGGTGCGGAGAGGAAGCGTTCGCCGCTGGGGACAGAAGTTTGGAAAGTTAGTGTGCGGTAGTTTGGGACAGAAGTGGCGTCGTTGGACCGGTTGGACGTCTTTGTCCACCTGAGTTTGAAAGCGAACCAGCGCCTCTTCCGGGATTCTTCACGTGTTTCCTGCCTTTCAAAACAGCGGCAGCGGCGGTTGTGGTGAGTGGAGACCCGGGGCCGTCAGAGCCGAGGGGAGTCGCTGTGTTGTGGGTGAGAATGGAGGCAGCTGGGACCCTGCCTGTCTGGGGGTGAGGGGGCGAGGGGCTGTGGGGGACAGATAATCGCTTTAATAAGATTGATGGTAATGGTTTTAATTCGTTTTTAACAATTACAGGGGGACGTTGTTAATTTGCTCCACGGGACCTGTCTGAGATACTCACTTTTAAAAAAATATAATTTCACCCATAAAGTGGATTTTTTTTAATTCAATAGTTCTCATTTGTTTTGTAAGTTTATTTTGTAATTCTGCCTTCACCAAACTGCTCTCAAATTATGTGTTTTATTTGTAATTGAACACTCTTTATTTATTTGCAGCCAAATTGATGTTTAATCACAACAGTTTGATGTGAAGTGAATTATTTTCTTCATCCCAGCTTTAACTCCTCTGGTCACGGCTTCTCACGGTTCTCCTGTTCTGTCCACTTTGTGTAACTGCAGGATGACACCCACACAATAGTGCTGGCAACCTGCAAGTGTTTCTGTTCCCACACACTGGATCTCACAGCCCCCCTGCAACCAAGATGAGGATACAGGGGCAGCCCGAGGGCGCGAGGAGGCGTCTGGATTTAAACGCACTCGGCGAGCTCAGGGGTGTGGAGATCATCCGTGGACGGGCTGGATATGGGTTTACTATTTCTGGACAGAGGCCGTGTTTGCTGAGTGGCATCCTGGAGGGGAGCCCTGCTGACCTGGTGGGACTCAAACAAGGGGATCGCATCATGTCAATCAATGGAACAGACGTGTCCGCTGCTTTGCATGAGGCTGTTGTGCAGCAGATTGGCAGCTGCAGAGGACCGTTGCGCCTGGTGGTGCATGCCGACAGCCGCATAATGGGCAATCCCATCCTGCATGATGAAAAATTCGAGATTGGGAATAAAAGGGGGCTTTACCAAAAGGCTGGTGTCCTCCGCACCATCTCTCACGATTCAAGCAATTCCTCCTTTAACTCAAGTCACACTGTCACCAACAAACAGAGGCCAGTGTCCGAGCCAGACATGTCACGGTGGTCCCAGCAGTGGAGTGTTCCAGCTGAACGACCAAAGGAGGAAACGCCCACAGTGGGGCACTTGGACTCTGTGTTCACAGACCCTGAGGACGGCAACCCAGACTGGGGTATTTTAAACATGACCTTGGTGGTTGGCTACCTGAGCTCCACAGAGCTGATTCTGAGCACTATAGACTCAGAGGAGGACTGTTTAAAGGCCATCAGGGAGCGAATACGACAGTTGGGAACAGAGCAGGATACCCACACTCTGGTGATGATGAAAATTATGTTTGACTGCATCCGCCTTTGCGATGACGCAGGAGCTGTTTTGGCAGCCCTCCCCGCTGAGAACCTCGTCTTAGGAGCCGTGTGTGCTGAAGACCCACGGTTCTTTTGCCTGGTCACTACAGCTCATATAGTAGATGGCCGTGTACCCGAGGAGGGTCCTCTTCGGGCCTCCTGCCATGTGTTCTTCATGGACCCAGAGCTGGGAAACCATGAGGACCACAAAGGGATCGCTGGACGCTTCGGCTTCGATTGCACTCCAGATCCAGATGTGTTGGGCTGCCTGGAATTCCCTCAGACCCCCCCTGATGTCCTTCACTTTGTCACTGTCCTGTACAGTGACATGGGGGAGGCTGTGGAGAGGCTCCGAGGGAGACTGGACATGGAGGCTCAGCAACAAGCCAGGGAGAACGGCAGCACTGGTAAACAAGGCAGTGCCAGCAGCAATGGGGACAGTGGTATTGGAAATGCGTCCCCCCCTGAGGAGAGAGCAGACAGGGATTTCCCTCCTGCGATCCAAGCCCACCCTGGGGCCCACCTCCCCAGCTGTCCGTGGGATTATCCTCCAACTGAAGACCTTACCCCTATAAACCTCTCTGAGGATGGCCCAAAACCTAATCCAGAGAACAGTGCCAGCACACATTCCCTTTCAGAATCTCTACCTGGACCCGATTCACTCACCAGCTTTTACGGGGGTCCTCCACCCAGTCTCGAGTTCCAGTTCAAGCCCCCACCCCCTCCTCTGCTACTGAGTAAAAAAACAAACTTCTTCGGAGAGTCTCTCAGAGGTAGCCAAAGGTGGTTTTCCAAGCAGAAGTGGCCCAAAGCCCCAAATGGTGACCCCGAGCCTCCGGTGACGATCATCAACAACTGCTCCTCCTGCATTAACCTCAGCTCGAGCACAAATAACCTGCCGCCCCCCACGCACCAGATTCCTTCAGGGAGATACCAGTCAGCGGAGGTCACGATGCTTCCTCCCAGAGAGGAGTGGACCAAGAGGTTCCTGGAGGAGAAACAGCAGAAAGAATTTGGCACCAAACACGTGAGTGAGCTTTGTTTGCATGAAACATTTAAACAATAACACCATTTACAATTTGCTCATATTATTGTTTATTATGTGGATAATTCATTTGCCATGTGTTGGAGAGAAAACCTCATGTTAGGTGACATTAAATAGTTCCATTGTCTGAGAGCATCTGTTTCTGTACTTGGTTCACGTCTAACGCAGCGACACAGGAAGTATTAAATGTTCACGGGGAGTGGAGTTTCCAGACATTGAGGGCTGGGGGGTGGTGTTAGCAAGTCTGTTTTCTAGTGTGAGATACAGTACTACTTTTTCAACAGTCAATTGGTGCTGAGTGTGAATGGAGCTCAGAAAGCACCTGTTGTAACTCAATGATGTCTTTGTCATGCTTTTTTCTGTGCGCATGTTGTTGCCTTTTTTGGCCACAAGATGTCACTGTAGTCCCATGTAGTCCTGGAAAGGGGCTTGAACTTTAATGGGTCAACTTTCTCTCAGCCACAGAAATGCCGACTTATAGTTACATAAATTTTGTTCAAGGTTAAATATTAAAAGGCAAATAATGCTCAGAGTGTGTTTGTATTTTAACAACCCAAATATTAATAGTAGTAATAGTAAGCACCCCATTTGTGCCTCCTTCTTTGAAGCATCTATACACCAGATGGATCGTGCCTTGGTCCCCGAGCTGTTAAATCAGAAAGAAGACAATCTTGTGCAGAAAGCCAGGGTAATTGCAGGGTAGTGCCCGTGTCGTGCAGTGGTAATTATCCGCAGTTCTTCAACTCTTGTTTGAAACTTTGACGGCAAGGCAGCTCTCTCGAGTAGGGGTTACCAGCTGAACTGCATAATCATTCCCCCACAGTGATGGGCAGGCAGATAACCACAGTGCTTCTCTCTGCTTTCCAACTGCAGTGTTTCTGTTTTGGTATTTTGTAATTGGTCCACATGAGTTCACATTAGCCTCACCCTCATAATAAATAAATAAATCTCTCTTTCCTGCATTTTAATTTTAGAAATGTATATGGCAATTTATGAATAATTGCTACTTGTACAATGACTTTGAATTATGTTTTGCTCATCTGACTCTGCTTTATTTTGACAGGGCTCCAGGTTTTGGAGAATGGGTGTTGCTCGTGCCTCAAAGCGCCGCTCGGCCAAACGTCTTAGCCTGGCCCGGTCCCTGGACGACCTTGAGGTATTCGCCAAATTCTTTTCTTATTGTTATTTTCCCCAGCGTGGCTTATTGATTTGTTTTAAAATAACAAACACTGGCGGGCTTCAAGGTGAACTACACCACGTTTCCCACTTTACAATCTACAGCTTCTACAGTCCTAGTCAAGGCCCCTGCAGTGTCGTGTATTTCCCATTCTGCTCTGTGCAGAGAAGTTGTGCAGACTGTATAACGTGCACATTCAGGTGAACCATTGTGACCGATTCTGCTCCAGTTCCAGCTCTTTTTTTAACCTTTCATTTCCGTTGCCTTGAACCCCGCGTTCGCTGCTGCACTTGCGCACCGGGGGACAACACAAAGTGGTCTTTGTGCGGGGGCCAGAGGCACGGCCCTGTTTGTTTGGTCTCACTAATGAGCGCTGCCGCGCCACTGCACATCGCGCTCACACTCGCTCACATAAATGCTGCAGAGGAACGCCGCTTCTCCGGCCGACCCTGCGTGCACGCATTACTCATCCACAGCTGATTCACATTCATAAAAGCGCACGCACACTGTTCCTTCGTCTCATAATTGCTATGCACGCACATGACACACAAACAAACCAAAATGTGGTGAACTGTACTGCGTGTCCAACGATCAGTCACACACCTGCAGGCCACACATTGGACTCAAAGAGACTCACCACAGTTCCTCTCCTCAGGATTATTCCATCACGCATATAAAGCGCCGTTGTTTAAATTATCGTGGTCTGCTCCAGATGTACAGGCACAGGATTAAAGGTGGCTAAATAAAGGTACAGCGGGAACTTCTTTTGATTTAGGGCAAATTCATTTTGCCGTTACAAACGAAGGCGGTTTTAAACACAGCAACCATCACTTCCTGCGTGAGTCCTTTATGTGGGATACCGGTTTAGATAACACGCCTGTAATGCTGCGAATAAATGAGTTACTGCATGACGCTGTTCCACTTTCAGTGAAAAAGACAAAGCCCTCAAAACCTTCGACCAATGAGTCAGTTTGTGGAGATCCCCTTCCTACATGTTTGTGTTGGATTCATGATGGGATTTAATACATTCAGTTGCTATGGCCGTGGTGTCGCAGCTGTTGCTAAGTGTGGTGAATCTATCAAAAGTTTTACCCAACAACTGCTGCAGGCCTGATGAGACATTTCTTCCTGCTCTGGGTTTAGTTTGAAATGTGGAAAGTGCGAAACCTCCGGGGTCTGAGCGGCTTCTGCGGTCGAACTTTTCTTCACGGAACAAACTGAGATTGGCTCGGTGGTGAGACAGATGCCCTCACGCTTGGGGTATTGTGTTGAGAGTTTGCTTGTTACGCAATGCGTTGCCACCTTTGATCCCTGGACTTCACACTTGGAACATCAGGAGTTGAACGACGTGAGAGATGATGAGGTTTACCTTGTTTACCTTTTTTCTGAGCCAGACAATCTCCTTATATGTGAATTTTAAACACCATAAAATGTATAAATCCAATTTTCTAATCAAGATATATTATAATATTAAGCCTTTGCGTTTCACACCACATTAATGCACCTATACATTCCACGAAGTGGCTCCATAGGGGATGTTTTATGGTTGCCAATGGCAACTCGATCCCCTCATAGCACTTACCTTGAGTGACTCCCTGCTTTTACGTATTCAGCATGTAAAAGCATGGAGTGTTTGGTTTCCAACTGTTGTTGTGAAGGATGTTCTGAAGGACTGCTCTCATGCCAAAAAAAAAAAAACCACGATAAGCTCTCAGACAGTGTTCGCATCTGGACTCACAAGGACACCGTGGGACTATTTCGGAGTTCACCATCAGTGCTCGGGGCGGACCCTTGTGGATAACCCCTGTACCCGGCCTCGCTGCATGTTCTGGACGGGCCCAGCACAATTTAGGACACGTGTGGCCCTGTTGCTCTTTCCATGGTTGGCGGCGTGCGTCACAGTGGCCAGCCCAGGAATGAGCAATTGCTTGTTGTTTTTCTTCACATTACAAAGACTCTGACACGTAGCTTTTCTGCAAACCCACGCGCACACATTCAGAGCAGCACACACACATCATCCTGTGCCTCTTGGTAACATTTGGACCTGTGATTTTCTAGTTCAGTGGAGGGAGAAGCTCCTTTTTAATTCTCTGTTTGTCTTTGAGGTGATTTGTTTGTTCCCCTCCGTGCGTCCCGCGACGATGTGACTTTGATGCCGCTTTACGTTTGTGCACGCCGTGGAATGTGCTGCTTTGTTATTTTCCCCCGCAGAAATGTTCCGAAAATGCCCCCGCATCTCACCGCACCACTCTGCCAGCACTATGAGCCCATTTCTTCCTCCTCCTTGTCACCAGCTCCAAACAGATGCTTTGCAATTTTCCAGAGATGACACCATTAGCTGGGTGCCGCGTCTGTGTTCACACCGACTCTGTCCTCTGATGTGCTGCTGTATCAGAGAGCAACTGTTAACGTGAGTGCACGCTTTATTCAGCCATGCTCTCAGTGCCTATTGGCAAATTTGGGTGGCTCTTCTTTTTCTGTTTTTTTTTTTTTTGCTCCATTAGTGTGAAGTTTCTCCTTTCAGGTGTGGAGACATTATCAGTTCTTGATTGCACGCCTCTGGGTAATAGATCTATCCTGTGGGCGTTTCAGAAAACCAAGAGAAGGCATGAAGACACAGAGGCGGGGAGGGAGGTAAACAGAGAGGAGAGGAGGAGGAATTTACAGCAAGAGAGGAGGGAGGGAGTGAGAGAGAGAGAGAGGAACCGGCAGCAGAGGAGGAGAGAGGGAGCTTTTGAACTCCCAGTAGCTGTCAGGATTGCTGGCTCGCCTGCATGCTTTCTCGTCCCTTGTGCTGTGTCTCTCTACGCTGCAAACACTGACACACACACACACACCAGCCACGGAGCTCCAGCGGATGGACCCGTTTACACACAGCAGGCGTGTGGAGAAGCGCTGAAGACGAGCCAAACGCACGCACACAGCGCTATACATGGAGCAAACTTTAACTCTCAACTCTGTAAGTCCTCGTCATGAGATCTTGGAAGTCTTCATCTCTCCCGTCTGTCCTCACCTCTCTGTTTTGGCCATGCCGACCTCATCTCTCACACTTGGGGTGGTATCTCCCCGGCCACTTTTCCTTCTTTGGGCTCTCTGTGGCTCCTGTTGTAGATTTTGAGCGGCATACAGTGGTTAGCTTGTGTGGTCTGTCAGAGGAATGTTTTGAGTCGTGCCAGCTGAATTCTCATGTGCTTTATGCTACACACAGCTCTGCTGTATACAGCAGAATGTGGTGTCGCTCCAACATCAGGGTGCATGCCGACTTAAAATTAGACCTGGTTTTACTAAAAGGGGTTTGTATGGTGCCCCAGGTTTATTCTTGTGAACTCTGGGAGGTTTTGAATGACGTGCGCCCTCTCACAGTTAATTGGAGAAGTTTAAATTTGCTGTCAGACAGAATTCTGATTTCAGGGAATCTCCAATGGAGAAACGGTTGCCTGTAATGTTCTTTTTCTGGCGTTGTGCAGACATGTCCTTGCCGTGATTCACCAGCCTGATAATTCACTTCTCTCTTTGATAAAAAATGTGTCCTACTTTTGGTGCTGCATGCTGTTTTTTTTTTTTTTTTTGCTTGTCTATATTGCATTAGTCACTAAGATTAGATGCCACACTTAATTACATTAATCTCTCTGTCTATTATTGATGAGGGGGCTATAACTTGAGAATAGGAACCAGAATAGTGTGTTCCTGCGACCAGAGAACACGGCGCACTCCTCACTGACATCACATGGCCTCCGCTGGAGTGTGGGTGGACATTTGCACTCGAAATGCGTCCTCAGGCTAGCATTATAGGAGGCAAAGACTAAAGCAGCCTGACATTTTCCAAGTGTCTCTGCTATATGATTCCTTTTCCTCCTCTCCTCCTCCTTGCGAGACGTTGCGCGGCAATTACATGTGCAATGTTCTTCTCAAACAACGAACTGGAAAAAACAGCGAGTCAACGCAACAAAACTTAGAACTCACAAGTTATTTAAGCTGTCCGGCTGGCGTTCCCTGCACGAACGTGCAACAGCCAATAACCAGATGACCAGATGTGGCTGTGGTTGCTGAGTTTGCTGTTTGACCGAGCTGTAACCACGGAAAATACCCGCCGCCTCGCCATCTCTGGACGGAGGCGCACTGCAGCTCCGCTCTTGGCTGTTGTCACACGAAACGCTATGACATCATCGATCAACTTCCATGATTATGATGTGTCTTTTTTAGTTCACCAAATATCATCATCTGTTCGTTGGCTTTAGTAACAGCCGTCTGAACCATGATGCCTATACATCTGACACACAACTGCTGCGAGTGATTCACCACTCAGTGTTTACCTTCCTCAATTGTACTATTATTACATTTCTCTGCTTCGCCGAAAGCAAATCTACTGCCAAGGGCGTGGAGGTTACTCAACAAGGAACGGCTCAAGACGTGCCAAAGTCTTTTATCACCTCCCTGGTAACAGTTTAGACATGTCTGGGATACACTGAGCTGCCTTCCGTGTTTCACTATTTCCCCCAAACCTGTAGCTCAGACAACACTGGCGTCGCTTCGCATTGAGCAAGACGGCCCTGGCTCATTAGAAATTGGTGGGATGGCAAGCCGGGCCCGGAGCTGAGTGTAGTTGGTCTCGTTTTGTCGTGGCGTGAGAGCAAGATGGCGCAGAACCAGGCCAGGGTCGCAGTGTGTGGGTCGTAAAACATGGATTGTCAGGGCAGACAAGTCCCCCCTGTGATATTGGGACTCTTGGCGCTGAACTTTGGCAGTGTAAACACTTGCGTCTCCCCCTGCGCTTTTTCTATAAACATCATAATCTTGTGGTCAACATGTAGAAATATATAGCTTCGATGTTTTATGACCTCGCTGCGTCGGGTGGTGGAAATAAGCCACGACGTGTTCGGTCCTGCGCCCTGAGGTGTTTTTTAAGGCAGTAAGTGAAAAGGTTGCCCTGAAATGCAAAGTAGGTAGTGTTGGATAACTTTATGCACAATGGCGGAAGCGTATTTTTAACAGTAAAACTGTGTACTGTGTGTGCAGAAGAAGCAAGGGTAAAAACTCACAACACACTATTGTATAACCAGCTATTCAGCTTTAACAATACTGTGAGCATTGTCATGATTTTGTTATGGTGCCAAATACCAGGAGAGATACTGTGTCCTCCTACAGCCCTCGGTCTAAAGGGATGGACTTCAGCCAAACATGTCTTCACCTCTTCCCCAGTCTCATCCATCCAGTTAATGCTCCCTGCATAGCCAATCGGATGAGTGCACCCCGTAAGGTCAGGAGGGCTCCCACAGGAAATAAACAATTATGCCAGTTCCTCGTCACGGGCATTAAATGTCCTCGTACACTCCAGGGAGCCAGATATGAGGACATATCTCGGCCTTATCATCTCTCACCCATATGTACCCATTCACCCAGTCTTTTCAAAACAACATGCGGGCTCATCTAAGTAAGTTTGGTGGAAAACGTGGGGTGGGGGTTCCCAGGGCTAATTATAGGTCTCAGGTTTCAGGTTGGAAAGTCCATTTGTGGAGTTTTTTTTTTTAAATGGAAGACAAGGAGACTTGCGGCAGGAGGGTGTGGTGGCATCTTATGTGGTTTCACCCACCTAAAACCCTCCAGGCTCTTGTGTGTGTGCAGCCCCTTTTCTATGATAATAAATGGAGAAGGGAGGGGTCTTGGTCTCTGGTTCTAGTCTTTTCTTTCTTCAGTCGTTCTATTTTCGTGGGATCCAGCTGTGTTGTGCCGCACTTCATGTGTGTTTCTCCAACACAAGAAAGGGAGTTAATGGGATGTGTCTGTGCCTGTGTCAGGGCTGAGTCAAGTGTCCGCTTACATGAGCCGAGCAGGCTCAGGCAAAGTTAAGATCTGAGTTTACGTTGTTATTGGTTGGGAAAGATTGAGTCCGGTATTGGCTGAATTGTCTCAGCAAGCAGGGCAGCGCAGGGAAAATGTAAACAGGCGAGCGCACCCTGTCAGATTCTTTATCAGCAGCAAGTGGCTAACACACACACACACCTATGTGCACTCACACAGAGCAGAGGCGCTGCAGAAATCATAGTAATGCCACTTTAATCCAGACAGGAGCCGAGCCACAGCCATCTGCTGTGGCTCACCGGTTAGCATCGGGGAACAGGCAGTAGATTACGGCCGATCAAGGGGATTAAGAGATGAAACGCACCGGGATGACCGCTCTGTTTGCATGCAAATCGCTCATGCCTTTAAAGACACTGAGAGAGCAGCTCATTTGTTTACTGAGAGGATTACGTTTAAAAAAGCCACCTTGACGCAAGTCTGGATTCTGTGCTCGGCCCATGACCCGGGGCCTGGCACTTGTCCACCCAGCATCATCACAAACATGAACATTTGCATGTTTAACAGGGAAATCCCTTGAGTTATTTGTTTTTTAAATCAAACTATTCAGAAAACAACGTAATTAATTCACATTCAGTTCTGTATTATATGAGGTCCATGGTCCAGGACACATTCTTCCTGGCCCCATTCATGACTCCACCTCCTCTGACCCCCTACTGTTTAATTATGAACCGACACTATTATTACACTTCTCAGGGTTTCCCAACCAATTGATTTATTTGTGGCCCCCTCTGCAATATCACCACTGACTTCCACATATTGATTTTCTTTTCGCCATTTCAAATGAATGAAATCTTATTTCATTATAGACCGGTGCAGAGAATTGATTCACTCGGCCCCTCCTTGCCTTGAGCTCTCGCTCTGCCTCTGTCTCTTTCTCCCTGTCACACGCACACACACACACACACACACTAGATGAACCCGTCTGTCAAACTCAGACTGGCTAAAAACAACATCACTTGGTTTCCGGAACAGAAATGATGCACGTGTTTATTTGCATAGGGAGCAGGGAGGTGAGAGCCAATCAGACGTGGGTAGCGCAGACAAAGTATCCTGGGTGAAGCTGCCGCCATCTTTTCCTTTAAGTTAATATTCTAATCCAGGGTGATTTGAGCATTGTTTTCATTGACCTACATTCTTTGCCCCCTGTACAGAAAAAAATTATAAAAATATTTCCTAAAAAGTTTGAAATGTGCATGAACATGTAGATAATGTGACTGAATGACAGGAAACCTAATGGTTGCGGAGACTCTAATTGTGCTCGTGTTGTTTACTCTTCTTGGTCCCTTAGCATCACGTAAGCATGCTGACCTCATCAGATCCTTGCTAATGTGATAGAGTATCTGGCATATTTGTGGTGACAAACAAGATCGCTCAGTAAAAACACTGCGTCCCACTTGTTAACCGCCAGAAATCCAACACAAGGCTGTCTGTCTACACTAAGATATTGTCAAACGAGTTTCATAATTCCCTGAATTGATCTTCCTCCCTCCCTCTCTTTCCCTCTCACACTCTTTGCTTGGTTGGGAATGAAATGTCTCCTCCATCTTATCAGTCACCGCACCCTCTCCCTCCCTCCCTCTAAAGGAAGTTGCCTCCATGCGAAGCTCCTTCTTGATGTTATTTTCAGGGAATAGTTTGTCGTCTGCCGCAGATAGCAGGTCCAGATTATTTTCTGTCCTCGGTCAAGATTGCCTGGCGGCGCGCTTGACATGCAATTAGGTCTTGTGACAAGCAGCGCTCGTTGTCGGTGCGATGCCCGTGTGGAAATGTTTTGCACGTTGATTTAATCAAGCTGCGAGCTCATGTGAATCCTTTTTTACTTTGTGGCAACAGGTATTGTTTTTCCTTCAGATGTTTTTTTCCTCCGGGCGTTTAGCTTGAAAAGTTGACATGCCCGCTCCTGTTATGCACCTATAGACGTGCTCACCTGGCTGTACACTGCTCTCTGCCTCAGGGGGGTCAAAGAGCAAAATTAGAGCTGGGGTGGGGGGGTTGAAGTCGAGCATTCTGGGTTCTGTGATTTTTTTTTTTTTTTTTTTAACCACAGTTTTAGATGACTCATCTCAGCACCATGAATAGCTTCTAATTACTGCGGCGCTGATCATCTGCACATGAAAGCGCGCTTGTTTTCTGTGCCACAGTTCTATATTATATTATTTCGTATAGGGTAGTAATTATCTGCACACTACTGTGTGCTGTTTCCAATCAATAAGTTGTTGTACTAACATGATCCAACATATGTGGTGGTGGGCATCAAACATATCTTTTTTTGAAAGTTTCTGCCATTTTAAACTGAATAGATTCTCAGAGATTTCTCATTTTTTATTTAGTATTTTTTAATTTAATTTTGCTTTCCTTATGTCCCAGGAGGTGTCCCTAGGATTGCTTATATTCATCCAATTCAGCTTGTTCTGCAAAAAAAGAAAAAAGCCAGCAGGGGGATGTGACAGATTCCGATGCAAGCAACACATTACTTCACAGAATCGATATTGAAACTACACAAACACATAATCTTCAGCGGGATTTTCTCTCATTGATTTTGTCCTATTAATGTCTTAGTCTTAGTCGCTCTCGATGGGTTTACCCCTCTCCCTCCCAGTTTCTGTGGCATCATGTCTTGACGGAGAAAGTGGGAACGTTTGTTTTGATGCAGCTGATTTCCCTAATGACAGCGCTGCCGAGTCGATGTCACTCGGAAGGGAGATTCACCAGGCGTGGGAATGGAGAACGCAGTTCTAATGATTCATCTCGTGAGCCCTACTCAGACGCCAGCAAGAAAAATCGCATCATTAGCACGTTTTATACATTATTATTCGATGCATGTGTCATTAACTATCTGGTCCAACACATGACAGCGCCCACCATTAGTTGTTTGCATTTGTACATCTCCGTGCAAAACACAAGTCTGCGCAGCCCAGTGCATGTGAAGCAGACGGAGACCTTTTGCTCATATGTTGACATACATGAACACAAGCCTCTCCTCAGGGCGTTAGGATGTCATCTGTGGTTTGCCCCTTCAGTCCACCGACGCAGGCGTGCGAGTATTACAAACATCCAATATATCCATGGGGTAGACCATGCAAAAATCTAATTAAACAGGAGAAATCTACCATGAAAAGCAGGCTGTTAATAAACACTTAGCCTCATCCATTATTTATGGAAAGTTAAGTCCGAAGAACGCAAACTTCTTCCCCTAGAAAACCTCAGAACACAAGCCCTATTATTCAAGAATAATCGTTTCTCGAAATACAGAGATTTAGAAGATATGTGGAGGCGCAGAAACACAGCGGAGACGAGGAGCAGTGCCAGAATTTTAAAAGGGAAAAAGAAAAAATATTTTCCTTTCCTCGTACGTGAGCTACATCGCTCCCAGAACGCACCAGTTGACACGATGTTGCTGTTGGGGTCATAAGAATGGTGCTGCGTGACCGCGGATAATGAAGCTCAGGGTTCAGCTCAGAGACGACCCAACTTTTATTTTGATTCAACCAAATCCATCTGGTTTCCATTTAAGTTTTGACTGAGCACTTATTTCTGAGAGAGGGGTGGGGGTCTGCGACTGGAAACAAAAGCGGAGGGAAGGCCGCTGTGGTTTTTACATAGCGAGTGTGTGTTTTTCTGTTGGGGGGGGGGGGTTGATTCATCTGATCCCTTCATGCCACTGTGGCACAATACGCTGTATGTATTGTCTGCCGGGTTACCATGGCAACAGCTGCAGAGTAAGGAAATCTTTTTTCCTCCTTCATACCCCCTCCCTCCTCTTCTTCTTCCTTTCTGTCCTGTACCTTGTCAAATTTCTGCTTCCCTCTCCCTCCCTCTCTCCCTCTCTCTCTCTTTTCCTCTTTCCGACTTGTAGAGACATGGTTTTTGGAGTTTTGGGTGGGGAGTGTTCAGGTATGCATTCTCACACTCACACACACACGCAAACACACACACACACTGCACACGCACACACATTTTGTCTGTGTGCTGCTGGTGTAACAGACTAGGGAACAATGAGTCTCAAAAAGAGACTTTCCTTCAAGAGGAGCTGGACCTTCGGCACTGTAAGTAAACTGTGGTTTGCCGCCTCAGCCTCCTCTCCTTCCGCCGTACGAAGCGGTGAAACTCCTATTGTTAACTCAGCTGTTTTCCTCATTAATTTCCCTCTGTGTCGCTCCGAACAGCTGTTTGAAGCTGTGGGGACTCGTGGCTGTGTGAACGCGGGGTTGATAGAATCAGCCTTGACTTGGCTTTTCTTCTGTCTGCTTAACAGTGTGCATCTCAGCCCAGATACTGAAGGCAGGAACATGCCTAAACAGGAGAAAAGTCCGTTTTAACACGAGTCGGCGAGCTGCAGTCACATTTGTGTGATTATTGATTAACTTTTGCCGATTTTAACTCAAGTCAGGTGTCAGCCGAGTAAAATCCCGTAATCCTGGCCAGCTAATCGATTAGTCGCTGGGTTCAGAAAAAACTGCATTATCTCGATAGATAAACTAATAAGGGAAGCGATTGCACTCCGCCTGACAGCTTTATTTGACTTAATAAATGACTGATACTTGGAAAAGCGTACTCTCTGCAGCACATTTAATTCAAAGCTAATTATTAGAGAAAACATTGAAATATGCCTAATGTGATATTACCACATTTCGTTTTAACACAAGACTGTTTGCTGTTGAGCTGCGATATGCAAACTGATATTTAACATTTTGATTGTTTGTGTAACCGACTGAGAGTTCAGGTTCAGTACAAATTTAATTTAATCTTTTAAATATTATGCCTCTTCTACATTATTTTAGGCCGAGGAAATATTCAGGTACATTTCCTAATATTGGCCCTGGGTCTAGTTTCCACTGTAATTCATTAGTTATAACAGATCATATCGACCAACAAACCTACATTTTACAATGATGAACGTGTGCGTTTCAGTTGTGTTGCCTCACTTCAGATCACACACTCGCTGTGATCATCTACGTTCCTTTAGCATGCGCTGTCTTGAGATGCCAGACTAACCGGCGTGGGGGTTGCACCACAGTAAAGTTTGGACGAGCAGTTTCCACACCAAAGAGCCAAATCGTGCTCTTTTCAGCGCTGACTAGAACTGTGATTTTCGTGCGTTTGCTTGACGACAGACCGACATGTTGGGCACTCAGAGCGATTCCAACTGTGAAATCGGCGTATTTGCAAATCTGACCTCCGATGAGAGGGATCAAAGAGGGCCTGCAGTGCTGCAGAGCCACCCACAGTGGAGCAGCCTGTCACCAGAGGTGTCGACAGAGGAAGCGTCTGCAGACAAGAGGGGATGGTGTGGATGGGTCATCACTTCAGACCCATTGTAGGGGACTTGTGGTCAAGGAAGCGGCTCCATCTTCAAAAAAACACTCGGTGGTGTGTGTAGTCTAACCCTTGCTGCCTCACTCGCACACACCGCTCTCTGTATCTTTGCCAGCTATACCTGTTCAGCTTTTAATTATGTGTAATTATGTTGTTGTTGTCAGTGCTTTAACAATTAGTCACACAGCTAATTGGCCGATCTACAGTTTATTAACCACAATAATTTATCATTTGTCAAGTTAAAGAGCGGCTTATGTTTTACAGCGGTTCATAAATGAGGATTTTCATGTATTTTATATATGTTTTATCATGTATCAGTTCAAATTGGATTTTCTGGGCGGTTTATTTTGTTTACTGGATAAACTATATCCAGACTTGTTACCATGGACATTTTTCTGCACTTTGATAACACTTAGATTTATATATAGTGCCATTCGATGTACCCAAGGCCACTGTACAGAGTAAGGAAAGGAACTAAGGTTGGTTTATAAATAACATGAAAAAGGGTTTTGTTATAAATGACTGTAGGGATTCACCATATTACAGTTCATACGCCCAGGCGTGTTTCACAGCATGTGTGTCATCAGCATAGTTCCACTCTTACATGGGTATGATTAAGAGAAGCTAAGCTATGACATCGTTGCCGTGTTGACTTGATGGTGATTTATTGTAACTGCTAACTCCTTGTGCGTGTCTCATTAGGCACTGCCAATAGTGAATATACCATTTCATAAAGTCTCAGCCGGGGGACGCTTTTGTTCGTCCAGAACCAACATTTACGTCACATTGTTTGATGTCCGTCTTGTTCTTTCAAACAAACCGCAGTCTCAACACTCCATATATTTAAGGGTTAGAGGTTTAGCTGTTTTTAGATCCAAAAGGGACGGACAGATGGAGTGGGTGTTCTCTCTTTTCTCCCTCTTCTGTTTCAGCTTCATGTTGGGCCTCCGTGCTACCCACCCATGATTACTGCGCCACCACAGAGGGAGCTGGCGTTTGGGTGTTGACTGTACACAGCCGGGCGCCCTTTATAGTCAGCAGCAGTTGTAAAAGGGACTGTGACGCACAATTAGTGGTCAGTCGGGCTGCGTCTGATAGAGATTTTACATGTGGTCACTCCCAGAATGGAAGCGAGCAGCACGTGACAGAGGTGACGTCCTCCGCCTTGGTGGCCGGGGCACGTTACGTCTTGACGTGTTCTCAGGCCGATTGATTGAGGCTGAAAGTGGATTAAGTGGCTATTGTTTGTGGTTGAGTTTGTCCTATATTTCTTGAGATATTGCAGCTCGACAATTCAGTAAAGCTTAGTGTCGGGGACTAAGAGTGTTGTTTTGAATATTCACACTTTGAAGAGGCAGCTTAGCAAACACTCTTCTGGAAATAGTCTCCCCGTTTCAGATGAAGCCTCCAGCGCACAGATTTTTTACTGTTCTTGGACCGAACCCCGAGAAGCGCCTCTCATATCCTCCCCTGCCTTTCAATTCGTTTACGATCACAGCTTCACAGATTAGGCGTTAAATCTCTCTTTATTAGCTCGACCAAAAATAATGCAGTCAGGTTTTTTTTTAAGAGAAGCCAAAAAAGCTGAATAATTGCGCTTGAATATTTGCGGAGCCATCTTGAGATCAGACACGTGTGGTGTTTTATTGAGTATCAGTCCTCGACTTTAATTACAAACCAGTTACAGAAAGTTGCCACGGTGAAATCTCCTTGCTCACCGGGGGGTGCTGTTTTGGGGTCTATTCATCAACATCTACTCATGCATAGCCCTCTCACTTCCTGAATTAGCAAGTGAAAGGAGGGCCATTAAAGCCAGTGATGGCCTCTCAAGCAGCTCTGCCCTGATGAGCTCTGATCTCTGTGGTTTGCAGGAATGCACACATTCAAGCCTCTGAGGGTGAGGGAAATATAAAATGAGGGGTGGGCCCTGTTGTGGAGGTGTGAACAGCTGTGTGTGGCAGCAAGCAGGGGTCCACCCACTTACGATTGAATGTTTTCTACCAGCACACACACACACACTCACATTCTTTCAACACACACCTCAGAGCTACTGGTCAGATGCCTGGAGAGACGCTGCTATCAGCAAAGTATTCAGCCTCTTGTCTCGGCACAAGAGGTCATGAGAGCAGCTCCTCACTCATGTCTCTCTTTGTTCTCTTTCAGTCTGCTGCTTCTTCAGATGGCGGTGAGTACATTTACTATCACTTTCAAAGGGAAGCTTAAGTGTAGAATTCAAGCGATTTTATTTCACCCAAGTAAACAAACGGCTTGTTAACAGGATTTTTAAAGCTCTTCATTCCTTCTTTCTGAATCTCTTTCATATCCTCTCGCTCATATTGCTGCTCTGTCCATTTTTTCCCCCCGCGTCTGCATTTTTATTCCTCATTTTCTGCTCCAGCCTCAACAGAGGACTTTGTCGCCGCTCAATAAAATGGTCTAATAAAAAGACTTTTAGTGAGAATGATGTATGCACTGCAGGCAGCATGCCTCATTAACAAAGGATGTTTGTTGAGCGTGTTTTGGGTCACAGTCGGTTCTAGCGTGCATGCCGCCCCGGTCCTTCCCTTTCATAGCAGTTAATAACATTTGCTAACAGGCCGGCCAAGGCTGCGGTTGTGTGGACACGCAGCAGCGCTCCTTTCACTGTGGATGTGGATCAGACGTGTAGGGCTGTTTGCTTTCTGAAGCCATCTCATTAACCGAGCTGCACACAATGTGGTAAACAGGGATCTCAAAAGCCTCAGTCCTAATACATTAAACCGGACAAATGGCGTGTCAGCAAACTGCGGACAGAGTGACACAAGGACACAAGTCATCAGAAAGAGAATTCCCTGTTCTTTAAATTGCACCTCATGCACATTTGCCATAACCCTGTAAGAATTCTTACTCAAGTTTCTTTATTTTGCAACGCCACAGTCAAATCTCAGCATTTCTATTCTCATTAGCAAAAGATAAAGTCTGTCAATATCAGTTGCCCTGGCCAACCATTTAACTCCCTCTCACAAAATCACACCGGGCCTCTGTTTATCTGTAACCACTCCTATTGTCCCCCTTTTGTGTTGTTTCTGCTCTGCTCGTCCTGCAGCCCTGAAGTGGCCATCTGCTGCCACTCTTGCAGGTACCGCAGAGGAAGTGCCTCCTTCTCCACTTCAGTCGACCCCCTGCTCCTTCCAGTTCCCCACCCAACCCTCCCTCCCTTTTCTCGTCTGTGCCCACTCTCCTTCTTCTTTTAATCTGCTCCCTCCTTGTGCTGCACCCTGTGTGCTCCTCTTTTATCACCTGAGTGGCATCTGCTGCCTTGTAGGATGCAGTCAGAGGTGTTGTGCTCCACACGTCCCTCTAGAGCTAGCAACATTCACACTAGAACCCAAACCTGTTATTACAAATTGAACCTATGTGGATTTATGTAGTTTCACCAAATATATTATATTAATATATTAACCTGTTGTGCAGTCCTAGTGTTGTATTTAGTTATTTAATTGACTTTTCCCACCCTCTGAGCTCTCTCAAACTTTGCATCGCTCTACCTGCTCCTGCAGACTACAGCGGAGTCCAGTTGCAGGGATGCTGCAGCCAGAGCAGCCTGAACAGCAATGGCAGTCTTCCAGGGGTGGGCAGCCACCGGGGGGTTCCAGAGCAGCGCGTTGCCAGCTGGGCCGCCTGCTTCGAGCGGCTCCTGCAGGATCCAGTGGGCGTGCGCTACTTCTCGGTAAGCCTGGTTGATGCAGTTTCTCATCTCCATGAAACGTTTGCGGAGTGATGCTTCAGATTTCAGACACGGGTAGCTAAACACAAGGAGTCCGAAAAGGTAAAATGAATGTTTATATGTGCTGTGGTGAGAATACTGACCCACATCAGCGCCTGTCTTAACAAGTACTGGTGACTGTTTCCTTCATGCTCCCAAACCTCCCACATAAAAGATGTGTGCTCACATTCAGCCCACGACACCTTCAGAACGCTTCCACATTAAGTCCTGCCGTCCCAGAAACAACCCCCCTCTCCCCCTCCCGTCCCTCCACGCTGATCAGAGCTGCACTCGCCCACACCATCCTGCGCCCTCACTTACACCAATTTTGGTCACAGCATAACAAAATATTTTTTTCCCTGGCTGGTGGCTTCGAGCAGCTCTGGGAGGATGAGAAAGTGATCAGCACTTTGAGATCATAGAGAAACTTTTTTTTTTTTTGGATTGTGTGTCTCATAGGAATTCCTCAAGAAAGAATTCAGCGAGGAGAATATCTTGTTCTGGCAGGCCTGTGAATACTTCAGTCATGTCCCTGCAACTGATAAAAAGCAGGTAAGTCCACAATATGCAGCTACAGATGCAGTCAAGGCTTTGCCCCATGTCAACTGATAAATGATGTTATTGCTAAAAAATAAACCACATAGACTGGTTCTTAGGACGTGTTTGTCTTGTTACTCGACAATCAAGGAGACACAAGATGGAAATCAAGCTGGATGCTGTTGTTTTTACAGTTCTCTTCATCACCTCTCCCTTTCTCCTCGCAGCTGTCCCAGAGAGCTGGGGAGATCTACAACAGCTTCCTGTCCAGCAAGGCCACCATGCCGGTCAACATCGACAGCCAAGCCCAGCTGGCCGACGACGTCCTCACCTCCCCACGCCCCGACATGTTCAAGACCCAGCAGCTACAGGTAAAAAAAAAAAAAAAAAGAAATCCTTTCTCTGATTAGCAAAGTCTGAGGATCGAGACTTTACACTCGATGGCATGATCAGTGTTACACCCCGTGTCTCTCCCAGGGGGTTTGTTCTCATCGCGCCTTCAGCCACTTTGCTCAAGCATATTGAGCTTTTTTGGTGGCCATCTGGGTTTGTTTACGAAAGGGCGCCGAGGCTTTACCAGAGAGATAAACACAAACTGGCATCCACCCACAGGGAATCTAGAGCATACTGTACACACAGACACGTCAACGTGCAGTCAGGAGATGTGTATATACAGCCTGCACACGAGCATGGCAAATTGGAACTGTTGAGACACCTGTCATCTCATCAGCTCTAACCACGTTAAGACTAGTAGTTGTCCCTCTCTTCATTTACTCTGTTCTTTCGTCTTTTCTCACTTTCATGAACCCTCTTGACTCCTGTCTCTTCGCCACTCTGTCTCGCCGTGTCCAGATCTTCAACCTGATGAAGTTCGACAGCTACTCCCGATTCCTGAAGTCCTCGCTTTACCATGAGTGCGTGCGGGCCGAGGTCGATGGTCAGCCCCTGCCGGACCCCTACCAGATCCCCTGCAGTCCGGCGCCGTCCAAGCACAGCGCCAGCTCGGACCGCTCCACCCTGTCCACTCCAAAGAAGGTGCTGTGAGAGACGAGACGAAGCGATGAGAGGGGAAACTGCGCTCATCAGTTCCGTGTGACATGTTTTTTTTTTTTGTCTTCCGTCTCACAGGAGGTCAGAAAGCAGAGGTCAGGGAGGTCGCTGAACGAAGAAAGCAGGGACGAAAGCGCAGATAAGAAACGCGGGATCTTCTTCTCGTGGTCCCGCAACAGAAGCTTTGGAAAGGGTCCAAAGAAAAAGGAAATCGGAGACATTAACCTTGGTGAGAATTTAATTAACAAGCCTGTTGCCTTCTGGTTACAGAGATCCCCGCTAAGTCTTTAGTGCCAGGCAAACTCCATGAACAATACATGAAGCCACTGCCAGCCCTGGGGTTGTCATGAACAACATGTTGGGAGGGTAGGGGGGGTTGAGGAAACACAGCTGCCCAAATTATAACCATCTTTTTCTGTGTTTTGCTCAGACTACTGGGGCAGCAATGGGCGGAGAGAGTCCCAGGGCTCCTTGTCGTCCGGTACCAGTCTGGAGATGGCCACTTCCGGCAAAACTGAGGTAAGATTCCTCTGGATCCTGAGATCACCATGGCAACACACGGCCCTGTGTCTTGTGTAGTCGTCATTAAAGGCCAGAGCTGTGTTTTTTTTTTGTTTTTACTCATCAACCCACTCACTTTTTTTTTTTGTTTATAGATGGAATCGTTTAGAAAGAGAAGAAATAAATTTGCAACTGAGTCCGTGCATCGCCCAGTGTTTCTATTGTGAGCCGGATTAATCATTTAAATATATATTTTAAATCTTCTTCCCTCAGTCTGATAATCGCCACTCAGTCGGCGTCTGGGAACCCGCCCCGAAAAACTGCAGCGTGATTCTGCCCAATGGCTCCTGCTCCTCCATCAGTCTTCGGCCCGGCGCCTCCATCAGGGACGTCCTCCACGACCTCTGCCAGAGCATTAGCGTCAACATCGCAGCCGTTGACCT
Organism: Pseudorhombus dupliciocellatus; assembly: GCA_016785235.1. Taxonomy (NCBI): domain Eukaryota; kingdom Metazoa; phylum Chordata; class Actinopteri; order Pleuronectiformes; family Paralichthyidae; genus Pseudorhombus; species Pseudorhombus dupliciocellatus. The sequence continues at coordinate 2,541,504 of JAFBJW010000098.1, forward strand.
CTTCCTGGTGGGAGGGGAGAAGGTGAGGCGGTGCTGACTTATAACAAATGACTGGCGGTGCACAGAACATCTGCTGCTAATGGATCAGGAATCAGAGCGGTGCTGCAGGAGCTCTTGGATGAATCGACCCGGCTCTTTGTTATTTTCTTTTTTTCTACCATTCCAGCTTTGATAAATCCAGTATGACTGCACTTAACATTTAAAGAGGCTTTGTTTTGTTGTGAGGAGTCATTGTGAGAAGTTAAGTGAAACAATCTGAACAGATTTCTACTGTAGTTGAAGACTTTAGTTTCACAATGTGGGACTTTAAACTCTTCTTTCCCCGTAGCCTTTGGTGTTGGACCAAGACTGCATGACCCTCAGCTCCCGAGACCTCAGACTGGAGAAGCGAACTTTGTTTAGGTGAGAAAAACCCACCAGACTGCGACTTTATACGTCAGCCGCATATTTTCTGTTTATTCTTTTACTGCCGTGATATTTACTCAGACTCCATCTGCTCTCAGATTGGACCTGGTTCCCATTAACCGCTCCGTGGGTCTGAAAGCCAAACCCACCAAACCAGTCACTGAAGTCCTACGTCCCGTGGTGGCTAAATATGGCCTCCACCTCAGCGATCTTGTGGCCAAAATAGTAAGTCCCCCCCCTCGTCGTCTACAATGGCTTAATGTGTTTGAAGCTGCTGTGTGTCTGGAGAGTGTGTGTGTGTGTGTGTGTGAGACGGTGCCATTGGGTGGAGGATCATGGTCAGGGGAGGGAATCGACCGCATCCTTTTCCATCTCTACACGGTGGTTAGCGCTCTGACTCAGTCCAGCCTCTGAAGATGGAGAACCGGGGCTATAATTAAGAATGACGACACTCCTCAAACATGCCGACTCGTTACTCCTCCCCTCAATCTCTGCCAAATGATTTATTTTAGTCTCATGGGTTTCCAGCCATTATAACTATTATACAGTAGACACAGTTTATAAATTAACCAGCCTGCTCCTGCCCTCTGAAGACAACCAGCTGAGGGGTGAATTAACTCGCAGCATATGTAGGCCTCTGCAAAACAGGTGACGTCAGGAGCTCGCTGAGCGTCTAATTATGTTTTCGTTTTAGAGTGGAGAAACTGAGCCTTTGGATCTGGGTGCTCCCATATCCAGTTTGGACGGCCTGCGAGTTGTGTTGGACAAAGCCGACCCAGCTTCAGGGAAAGGTAAGAAGACCGTACACGGTGTAGTAGTTCAACCTGAATAAAAGAATGGCATAAAATATTTACAACCCTCTTGGTGGAGAACTTGAGGAAGTTTAACAGCCAATTATAAACCACGTCCACCTCTGTTTGTGTGATTGTCTCATTTAAGTTTTATAGAGCATGAATTTCAATTGTTCTTTCTCTCTCTCTTATTCCTCCCCCCCTTTCTCTCTTTCAAACAGACAAATCCAAGTCTTCCTCTCTTAAAGGCCACCCTCCCACCAGGAGTTTTTCTGCAACAGTAAGTTCCCGCAACATTTCCAGTGTCTTGTTCACAGGTGGTGTTTTGTCCTAATCTGTTGCTGTGCTGCTTCTGCCACATTCAGTACCATTCAATCAGCGCACATTAATCTTTATTAACACATAGCCAATGCTGAGCCGTTTGTTGGTGTTTACTTCCTGTTTTTATTTTTATTTTTTTTTGTCCTTCAACCTAACACTGCCTGTGGCTGACTCACTCACTCATATTTCTCCGTGCTCGAGTTACCCGCGCCATATGTAGTCAGACCGCTCTCGGCCCAGATCAGAAAAGACGCTGAGCCACCAGATGGACCCTGTCTCCTCTTTATTTGAAGGTCTCAGTAGATCGGGACACTCGGCTCAGTAGGGTGCTCAGCAGCTCATGCTACCCCCCCTCCCCCCCACCGTCCCTCCATCCCCTAACAGAGTGCATTGTTATTGTTGCATCTGCAGGGAGATGAGAGGTCAACACCAAAGGACTTTTCTGTGAGAGCAAGTGGACCAGACTCAGCACTCCCAGGGGAAAAGAGAAAACAGAAAAAGATTAATATAGATGAAGCAGAAGGTAAAGCCCCCTTTTCCTTTTCATTCTCTTTTCTTTCCTTTTTTTTTTATTTGTGGTGGATTTCTTGGCTTCGCTTTCGCCTCAGGACTAACTGATATCTTTGGCATCTCTACAGGGTTATCTGTCTCTGTCAGGTGCAAGGCTGCTACGCTGCATGTTAAACCCATTTAATCCCTTCCTCCGAGGCGTTCACCTGTTCAGAAAAATGAAAAGAGAACGTGTCATGGTTTGTTTTGCAGAATTCTTTGAGCTGCTGAGCCGGGCGCAGAGCGCCCGAGCCAACGACCAGCGTGGACTCCTGAGCAAAGAGGACCTGGTGCTTCCTGACTTCCTGCGTCTCATCCCGCCCATCTCCTCCTGCTCCGTCTCCTCTGACTTGGCCTGCTCCACTCCAGATTCACTAAAGCAGAGCCGAGAGAACGGCGTCCCGTTGCGGGCGCCCTTCACCTCCAGCCTTCGCTCGGAAAGCCTCGACTCCTCCCTCAGCTCTAGTGCCAACGGACACTCCGGAACCAGGCGGTGCCTGATGCCCCCTTCCCGCCACTCGACTTTCGGCACGCACCTGTCCCCCATCCCTCGGCCCCCAGACACCCGGCCGAGCCTCCGCACCGTGGAGGAGGACGCCCAGTCTGACCTGACGCTCGTGGGCGAGGGCGACATCAGCAGCCCCAACAGCACGTTGCTGCCCCTGTCGCCGTCCCCCATGCCGTCCTTCGACGGCAGCCTGCCCCAGGCCAACTTCACTCCGCCGCCGCCCCACTCCCAGTCTCAAGACGCAGGTGGAGAGGAAAAGTCCACTTCAGGTATTTCGACAGTGTAGCCGACCAGTGCTCGGTATGTTTGCGTGTGTGTCGTATGTGCATGTGTGCGCCCCCCCCCCCCGGTGGTCTCTGCCCATCCACCGACCCACGATCAAACCCCACCCCCTCCTCCACACTGACCCTGATGCACTTTAATGACAAATTGATATTGACTCTTTCTCAGTTTGCCAACTTCCTGTTTTACTGAAACACAGCAGAGCACGTGTGTGATTGCTCACGCTTGCACCCAGATCATCATGTAAATATTGATGTGTATATTTTGTTCAGTAAGTTTACTCTGATGTCACTTCCCATGCCACAAATTGTTGGGTTCGCCACACGACTGGAGTTTATTCCAGTTAGAATTTATTCTGTAGGTTTTGGGTGCAAGAGAACGCTGATGTAACTGACTGCCAGGCTTTTATAAATGTATAAATACTGCAGCTAATAATCAATATTTGACAGTACTGTAGTCAGTAAATGTTGTACTGAAGTTTATAGTACAGAGCAGCCGAAAAAAAAAAAAAAGATCAGCAGATGTTTCAGATTCGTGAGGTTCAGCTTATACAATTAGAGCAGATTGGAGGTGAGATCCATGGAAATGTTGCACGGCATTAGACGTGCTGATGCTAAACGGTTCATAACAGAACAAATGCTGTGTCCCTCTCCATCCCACCACCTCTAGTTTAGAGCGATTCAACAACGCCAGCGTCAAAAAGGCTTGTTCTTATGTAACTCTCCACAGCCACTGACTCATTAAACAGCGTCGGCTCGTGCTGCAGCGACTCGAGCAGCGGTGAATATAATTAGTCACCGAAGGACAAGTGCTTTTCAGTGCTGGTGACACTGTTGAATTGCTGTCATTCTTTATCTGGGTCACCCCCCACCCCCCTCTCCATATCTCTATCTCTTTCTCTCAAATTCCTGTTGTAGATAATCACTGCCAATAAAACTCTGTACCTGTGATTGAGTAGATCTAATAAATGTTAGAATTGGAAATCACTCTCGTCTGTCTTTTTACACGTTTGTGAGCCCAGTATCCATCCTCCTCCTCCTCCTCCTCCTCCTCCCCCTCCATCGCCACCTCTCCTCTCCTCCTCCGCATGCCTTCTTTCCAATCTCCTTTAGCTCCGTCTCATTTTGTCTTGTGGCTTCTTGTCGGCTCCCACTCCTTTTTTCTTTTCTGTACTTTCATGCGTGCGCTCGTTTTCAGGGAGCTGCTGCTTGTGTGTGGCATGTCTGTGGTGGTCTCGTTAAACCCGGCTTGGTCTACCTGCTCGGTGTTTCTTTATTTTAAGGGCTCTCCGCTCTGTTGCGTGTAGCTTCAGCGTGGCGTTGTGGGTCGCTTGAGCCCGTCCTGTGTGCCAGTTGTTTTCAAAGCTTGCTGTAGTGCTGGTTCTGTTATTGTGAGGTCACTGTCGTCACTATTCCCCGTGTTGAACCCTCATTTTTACCCCACTTTCCCACTGCGTACATTGAGGGATCAATCCAGTGGTGGGCTGATGTCTAAAGGTGTTGGATTCTTCTGCAGTTCTAAGATTGTGTTGCACCCTGTGTGTGTCTGCTATCCAGTGAGTCAACACATGGAAGCTTCTTTTGAAACTGAACGCAAAGAAGAGGAAGATAATCACATTGATGTGTTCCCTACAACAAAGCTCGTTTGATGAGTATCCCGCACTTCAAAGCTTTTAATCGAGGCACCTTCAGACGTGTTCACTCTGACCTCGCCGCCTCGAGTTAATGGCCCGAGCTTTAATCAAAAGGTGATATGACACAGAGACGATGAGAAAGGAATCGAAGCCTTTTCTGCTCCTCTGCAGAATCACTCCTCTTTCGCTGGTTGCTAAGTGCATGAGCCCGATTCTTCCCACCACCACCGGGCGCCATGGTAACCTTATCCATGAGTTAACGGAGCTACAGATAGAAACTGTCACTGCTGGTTTTCATCTTATCTCCGGGGTCCGTTTTCGCTCCCCGTTCTCCGACTTAATCGCTAAAATGGGAGCAGCTATGATTCAACACAGACATATTTTTAAACACCGGCTGAATCTGCTGGAATTTGCAGCAACACCTACGTCTTTAACACTTTTAAGTGACTTTATGAAGTTGTTAAGTTTGCATTTGGGTGGAAAGACACTCGCAGGTACACAGTGTTCACACTCACAGATTTAAACAATGAATTCAAGGCACCGAGCAAGACAAATAGGATTTAATTGAACTGCCTGACTGTCTGTCAGACTGCTTCAGTCCCTGCAGACCCAATTCAGTTTGTGTATCACTGTCATGCTGACGCCCCCTGCTGTTCCATTTCAGCTGATGTGGCTCAACATCTCCATTAAAATAAAAAAAACTTACCTCGGCACAACAGCAGGAAACATAAAGGTGATGTGTCACAGACGACAGACTCATGTGTGACTCATGTATCCTCTGTTAGGTGTAAAATAGCTTCCTGTTTACACAGTAAAGACTAATCGTCAGGGCACATTTGTATCCAGGGGAGATCTGCTGCTCAAGTGGCTGCAGGTCTTAGGTCTGTAGGGAATAGGACGTCCACTAGGGGGTGACATCACACAGAGTAACTGGTTTTAACTCATTGGTTTTCAGTTGAGTGGCCAATAAAGCTCTATGCAGTATAAAGGATTCAGCTGTAGAGAATAGATGATAATGAGGTTGTGTTTCTGTTTCCTCTCAGCAGTGAGGGTCAGAGGTCGCCAGCACACAGAAGATGACAGCCTCAGAGTAAATGAGACATCCTCTGGCATCAGACGGGGCTGTGTAATGACTCTGTTTCCAGCCGTGTGCACCCCAGGCTCCATATGCCTCCACTTCCCCCCTCAGGCGTAGTTTCATTATCTGCTGCACTGTGTCTCTCCGCCTCGGCTTTCAGAGCGGGCAGCCGCTGACCTGGGGCCGGCCATATTGTCCATCTGGTGGCGAGGGCACGGCCCCCGCTCGGCGGTTCTCTGGCAGCCGGCCTCGGCGAGGGCTGAAGCTGGGTCCTCTCCACCTGGCTGGCCGGTCTCAGCTTCCTGCTGCTGCCACGACTGTGGACGAGACTCACCACAGGAATCAGTCACGAGTTTGAACGTGGAAAACATCATGTGCAATAAAAATAAAGACGTGACACTGTTCTGATGGGGTCTAGTGAGGTCATGACTTAGACATAACACGCGGGGCAAAGAGGAAGTATATATTCCTTGATTTTGAAGTACTGTCTTTGTAAATTTACAAATTCTAATTCATCATAATGCGTCATCCAATGGCTCCGCATACCAACCTCCCCACATCACATCCTGTGGAAAAGGCTGTGACAGAGATCCGTGTTGATGCGGCAAGTTCTGACAAGAGGCCCTGGTTATATTTAATTTTACCCGTTGTCTTGACAACTGCTCGTCTGGCATCTCCTCCAAACCCACGATTTTGTGAAGTCCACGCATTTGCTTCCGGCAGCTTCGCTCCGGCCGTCCACCTTGCACTTTGTTGTTTGGAGGGTCAGCTGCTGGAGCTCAGAGGCTGTGTTTACGCGTGTGCCGGGCCGGCAGTGAATCACAGAGTCGCAGTTAGGAGAGTCCCTGTGTTGAAGTGTTTTAGTCACGGAGGCCTCAGTGTTTAGAGTCTGAGGGGCCATGGGGTTCATGGGACAATTTGTAAACGTTGGCTTTCAGACCCAGGTGGACATTCTTATCAGGACAGAGTGTTAGCGTCACTAAGTGAGGTTAGTGTTTTAAAAAGTTGTCACCGGGACCTTCAGATGATGTCACGGCGCTCTGAATAGTTTGAAGATGAAACACGGGTGGTAATGATGAATCTGCCTCATGTGACGACGATTGCTTTTCGCCCCGGGTGAGCGTCATCAGGTTCTTTCCCATGAATTGGCAAGTGAGCGAAGCAAGTTGGAGCAGCGGCGGTTATGTCATCAGGTCTGTCTTGTCCAGATTACACAATGGTAACACAAATGCAGCACAGCACCGATGTGCTCGCCCGAGTGATGCGGCGTGAAATAACGTATGCGTATCGTTCTTTTTCCTATTGTGTCGATTGAGAGACCCCTAGTGGCCAAAGTTACATTGCAAGCTGAAGCGGTTCACTGTGTTTGATCTCAAACTTTCTTTGTCTGTTTGCAAACAGAATCGACCCCCAGTGCCAAATCGAGCGGCGACAGGGCCGGCGGCGCGCAGCCAGTTCAGGAGGTGATGGACGTGGAGGGAGTGCATCTCGAGGAGGGGTCGCTGCACACGTCCCGGGGGGGAGAGGACTCTGAACTCAGCCTGAGCTTCCAGGGCTACGTGGCTGAGCTGCGGCAGTGCCAGAGCAAGATGAGGACGGGCCAGCTGCCCCAGAACGGCCGCAATCCACCGGAGGGCAAAGATTGCAAGACTGAACTTTACAAGGCCACAATTGTCTAAAAGGGAACGCCCCCCACCCCCAACCCCCTCCCCACTGCTGCACTTTTTAAGCCTGAGGCAATGTCTTTTGACAGAGAGCGAGTCAAAGTGATGGGCTGCATGTAGGAAGATGTAAAGGACCACTCCAAATATTTCAGTGATAGATATTGTATATTTCTTCAGAATTCTGGCGTCTTCTTCGGTGACTTTTAGTACTGGTGGGGGTTTTTTTTGGACAGTGGTGCTTTTCTGTTCAGTTATAGTTTGATAATTAGGCAAAGAAATGAAATCACGATTCATGCTAGACAGAGGACAGCCATGGAAGAAGCCACTTTAGGTTCCACTGTCTAATGAGGCATGCATTACAAATTATTATTTATTTGTGATTTTGTATTTATTTATCAGTTATTGCTTAATGAGGGACTTAAATTATGAAACGGACGTACCAGCTGAAGGGATTTTAAAAGGTGAGTCATTATTCATTCTGTTTTCCATCCCTGCAACATCCTGGAACGGCTGGAAAAGATTGTTATTGCTAAAAAAGAATTAATACGTTTGTTACCTCCAATTTAAGCAATGAAATCAAAACTAATTCTGCCATAATTATTTCTTAAAAATATAACTCCATGTCAGTTTATTCATTTCTGGGATGAAAAACGATCTTTGTAATGTGTGCCCTGTTGGAAAGTGGCGACCTGAGTTGTTGGATTATGTTAGAAATCAGTTTGTAGGCAAATCCCGCTTTTCTTGGATATTTAACTATTTCCTGCGTATATCTTCTTCCTACGTTTTACCATGGCAGTACTTCTATTGTCTGTACTGTTTTCTTCTGTGGTTTTGAGGTTGTCCAAACGTTGACTGATTAAAAAGCTTTGACGGCGGCCGCCCTCGTCTTATCTTTTCTTTTCTCCGCTGCGCGTGATTGATGCTGGCGATTCTGACAGCGGGGAAATCCTCGCCACCCCATTCCATACCCGAGCTCACCTTGTAAAAACACACCTTCGCCGGTTGAATGTGTTTGCTTCGCCTGAAATGTCAATAATTAACGCTGTGCTTGACTTTAGTTGAACGATTTCCTCTGCTGAACCTTCACCTGTGGATTAGTTGCCCATGTGAATGTGCTCTTTCCTCGTCCGGCCTCCTCTTTGTATTTTTAGCTCAGCATCTGGAAAGAGATTATTACAGCCGGTGAAAATTAGAGGTTAGATTATGAGACTTGGTCGTGACACAGCATGTCACTGCTGGAATGCTGACGACGCACCAGGCCAGGAGAGTTTAGTGCAGCTTCTCGCCTTCCTTTGAGTTCTTCATTAGAATCTTTTTTTCCCCTTCCAGACTCTAAACCCCCAGATCTGACTGTCTCTTATCTTGGAAATACAGGACAGCTCAGCTGGAAATGTTTTGATCTGCAACGTGCTCCCACTCAATGCCCGCTGGGAGTTATTTAGAAGGGCAGGAACCTCTTTGCTCCTTTAGTCACATTTTGCAAGAAATAATAAAAAACAGTACTGACGTGATGTATTGAATACTCAGGATAGTGTAACAAACCTCCTAAAGATAATGAATCAACAACCACAAACTGGAATTAAAATACATTTTTAAACTTATCTAATACTTTATTGAATTAAATTATTTTTCCCCTTCACTCCAAGATCACTGTAGAGTAAAGTAAAAGTATTAAGTACGTTTATAGGTTTTTGCAAAAAAAGTTGTGAAATGTTGTTGTGTGAAATTTCCAATATTTCAAATGATGGCGCAGTACTTCAAGTGTATAAAATATATTAAGAGTACAGCCAATATGAATTCATTTCCTGTCTAGAGACCTCACCAGATGACTCGTTGTCGCCGCTCAGGTGGTGAACTCCGCCCACACCCCCGGACCAGGTGAGTGTGGAACAACTGATCTAGACTGGCTGTCACTGCATACATATATCTACAGGAAATCATACCCAAAGTCCAATATAAAAACATCTGTATTGTTATTCACAGCAGAAATACAGCACGTTTACTAACCTGTCAAACAGCTGTTGTGAATTCCCATTTCAACCATTACGACTGGGGACAGAATCCAGGTGGAGCAGGCTGTTTGACAAGTGGGAAAGGGGCTTAACATGGTGCCTGGGGGGGTCTCAGGCCCCCGGTAGCCCCTGGATCCTCTGCCTCAGCCACTGGAAAGTTCCTCCCGTGATTACAAACCGTGGGTGTGAGGGAAGCTCCGGCCACCGGGGATGGGATGCCTCAGAGCCTAATGACGCAACGGGTTTACTCAATAGTGCCTAATATCGTGAGGGACAGGATAATACATGCAGGGATTCCCACGTTTTCTATGACCAGCGTTGGGCTGAGGACTCGCAAAGTGTCTGGCGTAACGTGACTGATCCTGATCCTCCTTCACCAGGAAACAGCGGCTCCGGACCCCGGTGCGAACTCTCAGCATGGCCCGCATCCTGCTGCTTCTCCTCCCTTGTGTTCTCAGCGTCAGGACGGTAGGTTCTCGCCCTCTCATCCACCTTTGCGCAACTTTTTCCCATCGTCAATCCATAGTGCCAAGGTGGGCGCGCGCGCGCGCGCGTAAAAAAGGAAAAGAAACGCGCAAAAATGACTTTCTCTTGACTTGTTTTCAGCGCATGTTGGTGCCCGGAGGCGAGGCAGTCGCCTCCACAGAGGCGAGCAGCAGAGGTATGTTTGAGTCCCGTGTTTAATCCAGAGGAAGAAGAGGGAGGGAGGGAGGGAGGAAGAGGGGATGCACAGCACACTGGGAGTCAGTGAGCAGTGGAGCTTTTTCCTGGTAAAAAGCATGAGGGTTGTGTTCAGACCTGGGAGATAAAACCTTATCCCTAATTATTGGGATTTCATTGTCAGCAAAAGCAATTAAGCAAGGGTTTGATGCAATCTGCTATTGATTATCATGCAGAGTGAAAACACTGCTTCATTGACCCACCTCAGTTAATCCAATGCATGTAAAGTTCAATGAGTGCACGATGTATTGATGTCAGATTTTCTAACGCTTTGTATAAAGTCGTAAATGTCTGGGTGTGAGCACATACTGGTCTGGTATTCGTCACTTGCCAGCAGGGTTCAATCGGCCTTGTCAAAATGAAAGCGTTGTTTCTCATTTCTCCGCTCTGTGTGTGTGTGACCTCTGGACGCAACGTGTTCTTTCTTCCTGTTTGTCAGTTCTCACTACGACAGGCAAAGAGTGCAAATTCCCGTTTCGCCAGGGCGGCAGGCTCCACTACCACTGCGTCACCATCCTGTCCTCGAGACCATGGTGAGTCCTCCACCTCGCCTGGATCCACTCGTATTGCTTACCCAAACAGTTAAGTGTGTGTGTGTGTGTGTCACCCACTGTTACCACACACTCAGGTCAGACAGTGCCGCATCATCATTTTCAGTTTTGTTCAGACACACACGCAGCATGTTTTTACGTCACAGGCCTCCCTCTCCCTGGCGGTGGCATGACCCTCACTGAACACTGGGGTTTTTCCATCATGCATTTCAGCTAGGACGCTGAGGCAGTGTGCAATCGTGGCCTTTAATTACAGGGGTTTGTGCAACAGGAAGCATCATGCAATTTTCTAATGAGGGATGAGCTCATGCACTTGAGTGAAATTCCCATTTTCCTGGGCTGCGTGACGATTTGTGCGTCAGAGCTACACATGAGAACAGAGTCACGTTATGTTAAGTGGAACCTGACACTGATAGCGATGTTAATTAGTGAATTCATATCGTCCAACTTCTCCCAGTTGATCCCGAGGGCGTGTATCTGCCCCAGCAAACCCATCATGGGTGCAGTTGTACTGCATCAGATTGTGACACAGCTGCACTCCCCCCCACCCCCTCACTGGATGTGTATTTTGGAAAAAGCAAAGCAAGGCAACACACTTGCTGTGGGCCTCTGCGCTCGTTCGTCATTCTTCGGATATGAGACAGTCGGGGCGGCTGCCAGGCAGCAAGATGGAGCAACGCATATGCAGTTACAGCGTAACGCGGCCCCGCGCCTCTGCTCCACCTCCACATAAACACATTACTGCAACACGACCCCGCGTGTTTCTGCGATGTGCTCACGAGCGAGCGGGGGAAAGAAGAACGCTGATTCTTTTCATTAACTGAGTGGATGATTGATAGAGGTCGGTTGGTTATTACAGCGAGTGTGTTTCTTTTCATCCACCTGAGACTGAGGTGCAACGACCACAGAGCTGTGGTTGCAAACCGAACTCACCCATTGTGAAATATCTAACTATCTATCTTTTAACCTTTCCCTTCTCTCAGGTGTTCACTGTCTCATAACTTTGATCGGGACCGGCTGTGGGGTTTCTGTGCGGCGGAGCAACCTCAAACCAACAGTAAGTCAAAAGTCAAAAGTGACAACAGAGTCATTTTTTGTCACGAGAACTGCTCTTTCCTCATCGTGCTCGTCTTCATCCGCTTCTCCTGCGTTTCAGTTTTGGTCCTCACGTCCCGTAAGGCCACTGACCCGTGCCAGGCCAACCCCTGCTGGAACGGCGGCGTCTGCAAATCCATCCCAGACAGACAGACGTTCGAGTGCCACTGTCCTCAGAGATTCTCAGGGAGACTGTGTGAACAGAGTAGGTCGATTATTATTATTATTAGTAGTAGTAGTAATGGTGCCATTACTTTACAAACGAGGTCTTGAATTTCGAATACCTGGAAAGAGCTAAAAGCCTCAAATGGGATTCATTTGTTGGAGATTGGGACAAATTGTGCGTATATGCACCTTTAAAATTTGATTCCATGTGCCGTGCTTTGCAAAAATCAAAATAGTGGAGTCTTTATTGCCAAAGATTGAGAATCCTATTTCCCTCGCTTCTCTGTTAAAAAGATTTCACCAGATACGATACAGAGAAGAGGCAAATCAGTCCTGACTCACTTTGGACACGATTTAAGTGACTGACTAATGAAACAATAAAAACACCGTGTCCCCAATGCCCCCCGCCCCCCCTTCTTCTTTACTTGGTCCGCTCCACTGAGCTCCTCCATCTCCTCTCACGTTTCAACCCACGGCCTTTTATGTTTTCAGAGAAGTGCTACGACACCGAACACCTGCGCTATTATGACACCGGAGAGTCTTGGGGACGCATCCACCTCCGTAACGTGGAACAGTGCACATGTGTGGCCGGGGAGACGGAGTGTGAAAGGGTCCGCTACTCAAGTAAGACGTCAGCTTTTGTCCCCTTTGTCCGGGCACCTTGAAAAACTGTCGAACAGAGGCACTGGGGTGCATTTATTCAGCGTTCTGCTTCATCACGCACATCTGATATTCAAGGGCTTTCCCCCCCAAAAAAACAAAGATAGTGGAAAACATGACCCCCTCAGAGACGTCTGAGTATCATGTCTCCTCCTGTCCTGGAAAAAAAAAGCTTTTCTCTCCTTCCAGAATCAGCTCCAAGGAGAAGATGAAAAAAAAAAAAAGCGTCCTGCCCTCCCTTTGATCACAGCTCCATAGTTTGAAGAGTAATCTTTCCATTGAAGAAAAAACAGATTATATGACTCACTGTGACTCAGGAATGGTGTTTAAGGACACACCCCATGGGTCCATATGCTGCTTTCACCCAAACAGTTTCTCCAGAATAAAGGAGCGAGCAGCACTGAGGTCGTTTCAGCCTCCTTCAACCGAAACTGCCAAGTTTGTTTGTTTTGTTTTTTTTGTCACTCAGTGGCCATGAAACAAAGAAAAGAAGACGTCTCCTTGCATGTGCTCTGACTCGGCTTTGACATTATCTTTCTTCTGTTCCGAAATCAGCTGTAGTTATGCTTTTATTTTTAAGTGAAACTGTGCTAAGGCCGTGAATTCGCTTCTAAAGAGGCCTGGGATCTTTCCACTGCCAATCAGAGAGATTTATTGAACCTGGATTTATCGTCCACTAGGGGGCAGTACTAAAGGTGGCGCTCAAGTTTTCGGGCCAATTAAATCAAATAAATGGGAAAAAAATCAATTAGTGCAGCTTTGACATTTGAAACAGGCAGGGAACTTGGTGTAAAGTTGTTGTGTGTTTCCAGTGTGCCGTAAGAACCCGTGTCACAACGACGGAACGTGTCGGCTCATCACAGCCACCGGCAAGCATGTGTGCAACTGCAGGCGCGGCTACAGCGGCTCCGACTGCAGCTTAGGTGAGTCCTTATAAATAAATCCAAACACAGCATGTTCACGTCAGGCTGAGGGCAACGGCTCGCCGGCTGCACAGCCCTGGCCTGACAGTATCCACGCTCCTTTCTGCGCATTCGTCCCTCACCCGTGCATGTGTGTTCATGCTTTATGAATGGCAGCAGGTGGAGACACGAGCAGGCAGCCAGACGTGTCCTCCGTTGTTGCAACCGTGTGCTCTCATCTGGACTTGTCCTGACTTATTCCAGCGCGAAGGGGATGAGTCGTCACTGAGATACTCATCAGCATCCCCAAACAGTCTGATTGCAACTTGTGTTGCTTCCATCCCTGTGTGTGTGTGCAGAAACGGAGGCCGAGTGCTACAGCAACAGGGGGAAGGGTTACCGAGGGCTGGCGAACACCACGGAGTCCGGCGCCCAGTGTCTGCCGTGGAACTCCGACCTGCTGCACGACGAGTTCCGCGTCGGGACGGTGGTGGCGTCGCAGCTCAGGGGCATTGGCGAGCACGCCTACTGCAGGTCGGTGTGTGTGTGTGTGTGTGTGTGTGCACGTGCTGAGGACGTCCTGCTTCGAGATGATAATTCCTCGCATGTTTGTGATCAAAACTATTTTAAAGCTCATATTTCCCAGTTTCTCCCCTCATGGTGATGGCAGTTATGGATGATTTAAAAACAAACAAACAAACAAACAAACAAACAAACAGTAACAGCTCTTATCTCCTCACTCCCCCTCTTTTTCTCACTGCTTTCACTTGTTGCTGTTGTCATGACGACCCATCAGCCATAAAGCAAGTCCAAAAATAGGAGGATATGTCCTGAAAAAAAATAAAAAAAAACATTCATTGTTCTCATGGTTAAATCTCCATTTAATTAAACAGGCAAATAAATAATGATAGGAATTGATGTGTGAGGCTTCGGTTGGAGATCCAAACCAGCTTTCACCTTCTGAGTGGAGACAAAGCTCCAGAGTAATCCCTTTAGCTACTGCATTGTACTGAGTAATGCACGGTTCTAAAAACAGTGTTGCCACACCTCTACACACACACACACATGCTCAATCTTCTGTGTTTGTGTGTCTGCAGAAACCCAGATGGAGACAAAAAGCCGTGGTGCTACACCCTGCATGATGACGCCATCTCCTGGGAGTACTGTGACGTCCCCTCCTGCTTGATGCCTGTGTGTGAGTGAGCGCAGGGACGAGGTGTTGTGGTAGTTCTGGTGTCAGGAGGACATGTGCAGAACCTTTCATTCTTTCACAGGAGGCCATGTTGCGTTTTATGTTTATTTCATTTATGTGTCCTTGTCAATTTAGATTATGAAAAGTGTGAACCAGACTTTTCCTGAAGGCAGGGTTCCTGCATCATTCAATCACCGAGTCTTTGTGTCGGCGTTGATTAAATTACACAGTCGCTGGCTCTCGCCATCTGACAAACATTCAAAACACAGCATGAAATTTAGAAAAAAAAGCAGGAACACGGCGTTTCTCCGCTGAGTCACTGCTGCTGAGACAAGATGGATTCAGAGGGAGTTCAGCGACAGAACTTTCGAGTCGTGGGTTAAGATGACACGGGAGGGAAAAGAGCCAGGGTGAATCATCAATGTCACATCAGGTGAAGCTAAATGTTTATGTGGTGAGGGGGATTCGGCCGTTTGTCAGGAGGCCAGGGTTAGGAACAGAATCTACAAACTCCCCATTTTATTTACACATGAAGCTGCTTCCTGCAGGTGGGAAATCAGCAGCAACATATACAGTGTGTAGGAAGAGTGGGAGCAAGTTTACGTTCTAGTTGCTACGCCTAGTTTAGGACATTAGGATTTTGTGACATTTAACTATTTGTTTCCTCACGCAGCTTCTTCTCGAAGGGGAGTCCCGTTGAACAGGCCAAGCCCCAAGAAGCCAAACAGAAAGGCCGTGTGCGGCAAAAAGCACAACAAGAGGCTGTCGATAGCCAGGGGGCGGATAATGGGAGGAAACGCAGCTCTGCCGGGTACCCACCCATGGATGGTGGCAATTTA
This sequence comes from Pseudorhombus dupliciocellatus, assembly GCA_016785235.1. Taxonomy (NCBI): domain Eukaryota; kingdom Metazoa; phylum Chordata; class Actinopteri; order Pleuronectiformes; family Paralichthyidae; genus Pseudorhombus; species Pseudorhombus dupliciocellatus. The sequence goes on from JAFBJW010000098.1 coordinate 2,556,871, forward strand.
TATCGGGAAGTCCGACTTCTGCGCCGGCACCCTCATCTCCTCCTGCTGGGTTTTGTCTGCTGCGCACTGCTTCTTCCGCAAGTATGGAACAAACACATGAGTGGGTGTTTTATATACATTTTAATGCAGATTATGAAAGGGTTCCATGCCCTTTTGAGACAATTAAATATATAAAGACATATTGTTGGGACCCTGCTGAATGTTCGGTTTATAATGTGGTTAAATATTCTGTAATGTCTGACTATCAGTGATGCTGGTGGGGGCTGAGACAGGTGGGGAGGACGAAAGCTGAAGCGATTGTGCACAACGGCATTGTTTGTGGGTGGGGCTTTGTGCCCTCTGTCTGTGGACAGAGTTCAGCCTGTCTTCACCCACGTCCGTTGTCTTCATCCACGTCCGCAGATAAAAAAAACCCCGAATCATATCCACATCTATTGTGGTGCAGCTGCACTAAAGAGAAAATTCGCCGGCAGAGCGAATTCGACGGAGTGAGAGAGTGATGAGGGACGACTGGAGCTGAGCTAACACTGTTGTGTTGTTTTGGCCGACAGTAGCATTTGCATTGTGAAATAGTGCAGGATACACTGTGATTACTTTATTTACAGTTCAGGTCAGATTGTTTTCTATCCGCTTTGTTGTGTGTAGAGATTGCGCGCAACCGCTCAGTTTAGAGGGAGCGTAGGCGGGCAGCGGGGGAGGCGGAGCTTCCTGCCCTCAGACCCTCCTGGTTCGCCTGCTGCCACGCCTGCTTCGCCGGCCAGGGAGAGGCGGCAGCCCTCAGTCATGCCAACCCGGACACAGGATTCAGCTCTGGCAGTTGTCACAGCCTCTTCTGCGTGGTGAAGGGCGCTCAGATGGCCCGAAGCATCGTGAGCGCCGCTGCTGTTGTTGTTGTTGTTGCCGTCGTCGTCATCGTCATCATCGTCGTCGCTGCCGCCGCCGCCCCACTTCAGCATCTGCCGAAGGTCATCCTCCAAGAACCGGTGCTTGAACACGACGAAGTCTGTTCAGACGATTGGCAACGTCCCTTTATATACGTCCTCAGATCGAAAACAAAGTTTGTCCCCGCCCACTCTGGTTTAGCTCGGCCAATGAGCACATGTTTCCGTGTGTCTGAAAGTTCGGCGGCGGAGCGAGTTTGAGGAAGTGAAGGAGGGGCGAATTTAGGGGCGGAGCTTTGTGCCCCCAGTCTGTGGACAGTTCAGAGTTCAGGCTTCAAACACAATCTGTCCCCGCCCTCTGTGATTATGCCGCACCAATGAGACGATTTGTTACCCTGCGCTTCTCTGCCTGAGGAAGAGGTCGCAACTAAGCCGTGGGTCATACAATGACCGTGGCCCTTCAGCTTCACAGCTTTATAAACACACTATATTTAGAGCTGCGACCTGTTCGAGGAAAACCTAAAAACACCTCATGCGCTGATGCTGTTTACATGCCAATGCTTCTGCTTCTGATGTTAACAAACAAGCATCTGCTCAGGTTCAAAGATCTTTTGTTCAAGCATTAAATTGGACACCAGTCCACAAATATAACAATGAGTACAAAGTGCTGCACAACAAGAAGCCAAGTAAAGGAAGTGTATAAGTATTAATGTTAATAAAAGTAGTAGAGACAAAAGAGTAACACAAAGTTAAACTTTGAATAAAGTTTTTAGCCAAGAATTCAAAGAAGTCACTTTCTAGAAAGCTCCTTGATTGCAAATATATAAATAAATAAGAACGTAAGTGATCGATTTCATGGCGCTGCACCTGATGGATTTGATTGTTTGTTGTGCAAATGTGGACTGGACTGGAATCTCTCAGCCCCCAAACGTCTGGAGACAGTTCAGAGAACATTTCAATGAGGTCCTGCCGCCGGCAGTTGTGAGAGATAACTTGTCTCTGAAATGTTGGACAGTTATAGCCAGTATTGATTTTTAAAACTTGAAATGCCCCCCCCCAGCCCTCTGCGCTCTCAGCTCCGTGTGGTCCTTGGCCAGCAGAACTTCAATGTCACCGGCCCCAATACCAGGACGTTTGGAGTGGAGGAGTATGTCTTCCCAAACCAGTTCTCAGTGTTTAACCCTACGCTGCATGACATTGGTAATCATTCACTACACACACACACACGGGTGACTCATGTTCTGGAGGACCTCCTGTCCTCATTCAGAAAAACACAAATTCACTTAAGACCCCAGTCTGTGTGCACAGCTGTGCATCACCAAACAGCTGTGTTTCTGTGCCCCCCCTTCACACACACATGGAGTCTCCATGTCTAACACTTGCCTGATCTGTTTATCTCCTCCTGTTTTGATAACTTAATATTTCTCCGTCCCTCAGTTCTGATCAAGCTGAAGAAGCAGGACGGGCGTTGTGTGAGGAGGACCCCGTTCATCCGGCCCATCTGTCTGCCGGAAAAAAGCACGACCTTCCCCGACGGCTACTGCTGCACCATCAGCGGCTGGGGGCACATGCACGAGAGTGAGTGATGGAGACGTCACGGCTGCGCTGTCAATAACGTCACATTCCGTCAATGACGAATGATTTATTTTATATTTCTTTGTCTTGTGTGAAATGCTTATGAAGGTAAACACTGTAGTCCTAGGCCTAGCAAACCCACAGAAGCCTGAACAATGCAGACCAGCAGTTTAACGTGTGAACTGTCTTCACGTGACAGAGGATGAACACTACTCGACTCTTCAGGAGGCCGGAGTCCGACTCATTCCTCACGACGCCTGCAGGAAGCCCGAAGTTTATGGCAACCACGTCACTGCCGACATGATGTGTGCTGGGCTCAACGGCTGCACAGACGCCTGCCAGGTAAGAGAACACACACACCTGGTACAGTTGAAGAGTGTCAGCTTATCTTTAACTGAGCCACTGTTGTGTTCCCTATCTGACCATTACAAGGTTTTTGATGGAGAGAAAACACTAAAATGGTGGCTATTACCCATGACCCACAGCTGCAGCAAATATTGCAAGCTGAACACTGGTATTAATATAACACTATGGATCCACTAAAGGGGGAAACAAAGTCAGCAACAGGGAGGTTTTTTCCTGAGCGAAGAGTTCAACTTGACTCTTGAACTTGGTTCTGTCATTTCAAACTTATGAACTTTTTGATTTTACCTCATAAAACAAGATGTTCAGGGTGAGGAGTGGGAATGAAAGAGGAAACGTTCTCCCTTTTCAAAGCCAGCGAAGCATCAAACTGGTTTTGAAGCAGTGTTTCTTTCATGTTGTGTTGTGTGAATCCAACCAAGCTAAATTTAAACTTACAAAGAGCGACTGCTCCCTGCTCCTACTTTTCTTTTATTTCTCTCATTGCCTGTGGGGAGAGTTTGAGGTTATGACTGAATGTTTGCTTATCAGGAAGTTGTTAGACACGATGGGAAGATGGTGGGTCTGTAAAATATTTATGCTCTTTCCTGAAACTAAATGTCATTTTACCCCATGTAGCTCGATTCTAACTGAAGTGTGTGTATGTGACTCAGCTTCTGGTTCTTTCCTCTGTGCATGAATGTTTGTGTGACTAAATCCATGTGTGTGTGTGTGTTAATTGACTCCAGGGCGACTCTGGGGGCCCTCTGGCCTGTGCGAGGGACGATGTCAGCTTCCTGTATGGGATCATCAGCTGGGGCGAGGGCTGTGGCCGCTCCGGAAAACCTGGCGTTTACACTAAAGTTGTAAATTACATCGATTGGATCAATTCGGTGATACGTCGTAAGCCCAAAGCCTCATGAGCTTCAACATTGACCTGGACATTTGCTTTAATGAGGTCATGTAGTGTATTTTAACTGTATTTTTTAATAAAGAGTGTGGAAGTTTATACATTTAACTGTGAAACATTTTGACTGAATAAACCTTCGCTGACTTGAAACTTTCACTGATCTGGTAGTTGATATTTCAGCCATTGAACGTTTGCTCCTTCTGACTGAAACATTCTGAGCTCAAGGTCGCTTACTAAAGTTTTTCAGGTTTTAATGGTGTCATTGTGATTATTGTTTCAAAGAAAGTAATACAAATGACTCATTGCACAGTTATGCAAAGTATTTTTCTGTACTTTGTATAATGTGTCTTATATAAACACCAAGTTGATTCTTTCACTTAGGAGTTTAGCATGTGCAAGTAGTTTGGAGTGTATTCCCGTGTCTTACTTTGAAGGTATATTTACATGTGTTTAAAGTTGTTGCATTAAGATTTCACTTGGTTTACTAGCTGCAAACATTTTCCAGCTATTTTTTTCCCTGTTTGTTGGTTTTCATTAATGAACTAAATGGTTGCTTTCAGAGGTGCATTTGATGAAATGTGATTTATCATGATCCGATTAATGTGACCGTGTTGTAGTTTTCTGTCCTGAAGCAGTGAAGCAGCCGGCCCGTCCTCTTCAAAGAGGTAAAGTCTCTGATAAGTAAGGGGGGAGCACTTTTTTTTAATTGCATGAAATTAAAAGGTGCAAGATGAATTGAACTTTACATTAACTTTATAAGACTCAAGATGAAATGTTTGTTGCCAATTTTTTTTATTATTTGTAATCCTCGTGATTTGTCTGTCAAATCTGTGTCCTGGTGTAGCAGCTCAGGTGGCCACACGCACTCGGTGGGCATGCCATTTTCCATGTGCTTTCCTGGGGGGCGAGTTTTCACCCCTCACACACACATACAGAGAGGGGGGGGAGAGAGAGGGAGCAGCTATTTTGAAAGTGACCCCTCAGAGTGTGTGTGAATGTGTGTGAGGGACAGAGACGCTGCAGCTGTCAGGAACTATGACTGAAGATGACGGATTCAGTTGTCGTGGAGGGATACGCCAGACTCCGAGATGGAAAAAAGGTTTAAACTCCACCACGTTGTGTTGACGGAAGTTGTGACCTTTAATTTGGAAGATAAACTTTGTTGCGCTCTTTCTTCTTCGTCTGTTTTTTTTGGTGTACAGTGGAAAACCAGGTGGCTCGTGCTACGGAAGCCGTCTCCGGTAGCAGGTAAAAGCGCCTCGTTGTTTCCGATAGTTTGTGGTTGTTTCAGTGTGAACGTGTTGGAGTTTTTTTGTGAGTGAAGCTGCGAGGAGACACAGAATGTAGATACAGAGGAACAGTGGATACACGAGCTGCCATGTTTGTTTCTCTGCCGCCCGGTGTGCGTCGGTGTGTTGACGCACGCCGGGCGAACCCTCACACGGAGCCAGAGGCTGAAAATCAAGGAAAGGAGAAACTGAAGGTTTCGATTGTAGAGTCCAACCTCAGACGTTGTGTCACACAATATGTTTGAAAGTTGAATGTATAAATTCTGTTGGGGTCCCTGCTCTTTAAAGGCCTCGTTCAACCGCGTGCGTACAGGTGTTTTACCAACATATCCCATCATGCACGTGCTTAGTGTGGTATACCGCTTTATTTTTAAAGCTTCAACATTGAGGATTAGATTAAATGCATTTGATTCTGCTTGTGAATGTGCACGGTCTATTACTGATGTTAAACTTTAAATTTCCCTAAACCCTTGTATTAAACAGTGACCTGTTTATTTTTTTTAAATGGCCGAGCCACTGTGGGTCAAAGCGATGAAGTGTCGCTCTAGAACTGTTACAGAGAAATGTTCCTCTTCACATGTTCCGCAGGTTGGATGGAGGTTCGATGCTCCTCCTCAGATCTTTGGTGTCAGTGTTATCACAGCTGTGTGCTCTTATCCCTCAGTTATGTGCTTAGAGGTGTGTTGGCGTGAAGGAGAGAGCTACACACACACACACACACACACACCTCTGTCAATCGACACTGATTGTTTCACGGTGCCAAAGATGAGAGGACACTGCAGCGTCTCCTGTCAGAGAACATCTTATTTGGCACTCAACATTGGAAATTCTCCATTTCAGTGTTCTAGTTGCATGACAAGGGCGGAGGTGTGTTTTTAAGTGGGCTGGAAATGTAAGGTTAAGTAGCATCTGTCTTAATTTGTGTTTTTCTTCTCACGTCTTAATATTACCTCTCTGATTCCTCCAGACTGCCTCGTGCTGCTGGTTTTTAAAGACAAGTCCGACAAAGCTCAGGGCAACAAGGAGAGGGCCAGCGTCACCTTGGAGGAGATCTGCGGCCTGGAGGCAGGACAGTGGTATGAAGGTGTTGCCTTCACTCTGGGCATCCTCTGTCTGAACCAAGCTGCTCTGCTGGGCTTTGACAGTAGAGAGGCCCTGCAGGCGTGGGACATCCGCCTTCAGTACAGTCTCGGAGAAGGTGAAGAACTCTATCGGTGCTTTCACACTCCCATGATTTGTGTATCCTTGACAAACATTTTTGGAAATGTCAAAGAACTGCTCCCTCTGCAGTTAATGTGATTCTGAACAAGCAGATTGGTTCATCCATCACACTGGCAGGATTCACTGTAAGAAATGATTAAATGCAGTCAAATAAAAGCACCCTCTAATTGACCAAACCCTTTGGAAACACCTTTTCATGCACAGCAAATTTGAGGAAGCAGAGAGGAACGAGGATGAACGTGTGCAAATTATTAGAGAACTCATATGTACTTCCCAGTTCTATGGATCCCCTGTAAAACACCTAAGGAGTTCTTTGTTAGCTTTTCATCAAAGTCATTCTCCAAATGTCATGGAAAGCCGCCCGGCTGCGATGAAATCCTCCCATGTGATCGTGGTACATGTTCTAAAATGCAAAGCTGTGATGCTTCACTTGTTTGATCAAGGCGTGTAATCAAATTGAAAAATGTAAAAGATGACTTTTTGGATGTTGGCCGTTCTATAAGCAAACTGTGGGCATCCGGTCACATGGTGCTGCTTCGCGGTCCCTCCTTAAATACATTTGTGACCCTGCGGAATAGTGCACCCTCTCGTTGACCTGTATACGGTCTATGATGTAAGTTATATAAAGAGAAACAACAGAGCCTATTTTTAGCACTGTGCTGTTCAGCTGGTGGCAGGAGTCCACACTCTGATGGGATCTGCTGCTGTGGAAGTCAAGACCCTGTTGGTGTTAAAACATTTGTGTGCTTAATTTTTATAGGTGTCTGTTCACTTGTGTGTGTGGCCTAATGTGAATGCCGCAGAATGGAGAGTGTCCAAACCTGCCGAAATATCACCTGCCAGCCTGCGTGCCGACGTTTTGTCGTTGTGGCAGCGCCTGAATCTCTCTTTATGTGAGCGATGGCGCGACTCAGCTGGCCGACATTTCCCTCACCGTCGCCTCCATCAATCTGAAGTTTGTTCGGCGCTGTGGAAGCCTTTGACTTGACGCTGCAGTTGGAAACTACACACGGGCCCCGAATGAAGTGCCCCAAAGCCCCAGGCAGAGACGAAGCACCAAGGCTGAGAGACGTGATGTCCAATTTTACATCACTTGGGGTTCAGATGTGAGCGTGTTGTGTTCAGGGCTCCGCTCGCTGATTTCATTCTCTCTGCAGCTGTTTCTCCTCTTTATTGGTGGATGAAATCTAATCCATGATGACGCAATCGTTGTGTCAGGACACTGTTGTTCAGTACATAACAGTCCTGCAATGACCCCTGAAAATACACAAAACAAAGCATTGACATTTAAGCTTTGTAAAAGCCTCTGTTTTATCAGTTTGTGTTTGCTCAGTTCACAGATTCAGTGTTGGCGTGTTACCAGGGACCAAGCTGGAGAGCGGACCTGCAACTCTTCATCTGTGCAACAACCTGCTGGCTCTGGCCCGGGACGTCCCCCCGGTTATCATCGGCCACTGGAACCTTCCCGACCTGCGCAGATATGGCCCTGTACCCAACGGCTTTGTGTTCGAGGGAGGAACGAGATGCGGATACTGTAAGTTGACGGTAGTTTTTGTTTTTATGCCATATATGGATTTGTTTAGCTAAGCAGCCTGTGCCAAATTGCTGGACAGATGATATGACATTTTCCAGACAGACTACTGCAGGTTTCAATCAAATGTTCAGTGTGTGTCTAAAAGAAAAATTATTTCACACAGGAAAAAAATAAAGGAGATGGATGATCAGTAAAAATCCATCTTCGTCATCTCATGTCTCTATTGATGGTTTGCATCATTAGCAGCTAACAGCTCATTAAATCATGATATGAGCTGTGTGTTTCCTTATGGCCTCTCCACGCAGACCAAATAATCACTGGTGGTGATTCATTTGTCTCATTCATCAGACTGTGTCTGAATGAGGCTCCATCTCACAACAATAACGTCACGTGAGACGGCCCCTCTTTGCTTTGAATCCAGAGTTTGTCTTAATTTGATCATTAAGTTGCTCTGCCAAACGTTTTGCTAATGTGGTTTGTGTTTGTTTCTGCCACCACACAATGTTTGGGTCGTTCGGTGCAAGAATGCTGATCAGCTCAGTTTACATCACATTATTTTTTTTCAAGTTGAGCATTATCGGATGAAAAATGGCCCTGCGGCAGAGTCATAACTGTGATTTTTGAAGAGGGTATTTATTTTTTACTTTCAGTTTGAACACGAGGGAGAATTTAGCTTAATGTTGTCTTTAGAGAAGCCGTTAAGTTAAATGGATTTAAATGATGCCGTTCAGGATGTTTTGGTTCTGCTTCCTGTGTCTGCCGCCTCTGTGTCACTCAGCTCAGAGAACATCAGTGTCTGGATCAGTGGGTTGAACTGAGTCAGTGAATGCTTCGTTCCTCTGTCTGCTCGTACATCTGGCCTCCCTCGGGCGGACACATTAACAAAGATGCTCAATGAAGATTTCTAAAATAAAGATGCGATCGAAAATAAAGCAGCCTTCAGATGTGTTTTCATCGCTGCCCGAAGGGTGAGATACGCAGATGGCGTCATGAGAGCATTATGCGATTTATTAATTTTTCTCCAGTCGGCTCTAGTTTGGCTGTCTCAAGTTAAGAAGTAACATATTGTTTTAGGGCAGATACTGGCCCGTGACTTCTTCTGTTTCTGCTGCAGCTGTTTAATTTTTTCGGTCTTCCAGTTTTTTCCACTTGTCTCCGATTCCAAGATGAGGAAGTGTTTTCTGGCTCTTTGAAGTTTGAGGTCATCTTTTCTGATTTGCTTTGCCAAGTGTGTGGAACAGTTTAGAACTTTTGTCTTGGACTATTTCTGTGCTATGATGCAGTGTTTCTCAATTGTTTGTGGTTTACACCCCCCCGCCCCCCCCACTCCCCCGGGCCTTGTCAGATTGAGTCTTCGTATCTCCAGACGCATCCATCCAGCTTTATGTGCTGTACTCCTGTACTTGATTATTTAACTTGTGTAACTGTTTTTGTTAACCTTCATGTTTCTCATCAGACAGCAAATGTTTGCAGTGAGCCCTGTTCCTAACAAAGCTGTAAAGAGAGAAGGTTTTAATGATTTACTGCGTACTCAGCAAGTTCAGATAAAAGTTTTTTTAAATTTCCATAACTCCAGCAGTTCCCACGAGTGTCATGTAGACAGCAGAAGATGTTTTTACTTTTGTAAGTGTTTTGACCTCTGACATTAGAAATCAGCCGCTAGAGGAGACCTGCTGCAGGATATCGGTGTTCTGAGCTCAATATCAGAATTGTGTTTTTTTGTTTTTTTTTCACTTACATGTCTCGTCTGTTTGTGTCACTGTGATAAAGTAAACCACAGTTTACATCTTGGAATAGATACAAAACCATTAAACAAGAGACCAGTGTGTCAACACCCAGAGGTGGATGGACGCAGACACGAGGGGAATGCCGCAGACATCAGACCGCCAGGGTTACACGATGAGCTCGCTGGAAACACGACACTTGAGAATGCGATGTGTGATTTATTTAGCTCCATTAACTCTTCAGCGATGGGTCTCACTGAATATGAAGGTCAGACATCACTTTTACTCCAATATGTCTTTTAAAGCTAATTAACTGAAAACAGCCTGAACACGCAGGTTGTGTATGAGTGTTTGTGTTGGTGGATGGTGAACATTCCTGTCACATGTCATCTCTCAGCACAGTGTGTTCACAGCGCAGGGAGAAGTGAGGTAACATGTTGGGTCTGTCACTTCTAAAGGAAGCAGCTGGAGCTGAACTGTGCATTTGTTCAACCTTTTGTCCTCGTCCTGTTTGTTAGTTTATCCTCAGTGTTTCTAGTTTTACAGCTGTAGAAGTCCAGCCAGGAAACCGAAGGGTGTGTAAACAGTTGGTCATTCGGCCATTAAAATTGATTCACAACTGTTGATCAGTTAATCAGTTCAAATTGATTGATCGATCAAGAAAATGAAAGACAAGTTGCAGCCCCAGAAATGACCAGTTTTATGGAGTGAAGGATCTAAGGTTTCAAATTAATTATTTTTCTCTTGAAAAACTACAAACAAAACATGCTAAACGTATAAATAAACGACCACCTGGCTTCAGTAAGATTCCTTCTGCTCTCCTGAGGTTGTAAGTGTTTACGTCTTTCTTTCCTCATCGTTTACAGCCCACACCTTTTTAATAGTCTTTTAGTTCTGTGGGTCCTTTTGCCTTAAGGCTGTTTACCACCTGTTCAGCCAAAATGGCAGATGAAGTTAATGACTAAGTGGTTGAGCTGAGTGAAGCATTTGACAGTTTATCTCAGGTGGTGGAGACCAAAACGGAGCTTTTTAAAGAGTGATTCCATCAGTCACAATATTTCTGCATCACTCACATATTTGTGCTGCTCAGAGTGGCTCACTTTAATATTAAAGGGTCAACAAAACTGCACAATGTTAGAAGTACCGACACAACATGTAATCCTTTCTCACTTGGCAATGGAATGTTTTTAATTTGTGCTGTTAAAAAAATTCCTTTTATTGCTGCTATAGCTGAGCTCATTTTTAGTCTCTCAACATTAGAGCCAGATGCTGTTTTATCAGTTTCTAGAGCAGAGCGGCAGAGTTGCTATCATTTGTGAACCAGACAGACTGTGCCACCTGTTCTTTGTTTTGTTTCCAGCTTATTTTAGCTCTGTGGCCAGTGGCACCTGATGTCCACTCACCTGTGCAAAGCTCCACAAGTGTCGACGTGAACAAATTAGTTGATGTTGGGCCACCTTGTCATCTTTATTTTGTGTGGGGAAACTTCATTATTGATATCATAACATTTGCTGCATTTGCCAATGACCTTTGACCTCACTCAGGACCACAGTGGTTGAGAGAATGTCATTAGAGGCCAGGCTTGACATGGGTGGTCTCTGTGGCAATGTGACCCTTTACTTGCGACGCCGACCTCTGATCTCTGCATCACTGTTTCCTTTTTTGATGATGCAATGAATTAAGAGTATTTCAGAAAGTTACGAACAATTCCACCTGTTACAGATGTTTCTTTTTGTTGTTGCTGTAAAAACCATGTGACTAACTGAAGTCTGGCTTCTACAGGGGCCGGTGTTTTTCTCCTGGCATCTGTTGAGGGCGAGCAGATCAGCTTTCTGTTCGACTGCATCGTTAGAGGCATCTCCCCCACCAGAGGCCCTTTTGGACTGCGGCCCGTTTTGCCAGGTCAGTACCAGAGGTCTCGTAATGCTGCTTAGCTGGGAGCGAGTGGAAACCCGGCGGCATGTGTGAGGTCTGCACAGACGGGGGAAAGTTGAATTGTCAGCCCTCTTATTTTAAGACGGAAGGTGGCTCTCTGCATGATCCTCGCAGTATTTGGTTAATGAGTCGCTGCGTTGTTGCCAAGGAGTGAGAGCAAACACTTAGGTCAACACTCGACATTATTATTGTAGCGGAGCAGGCATCGCTCCCCTTCTGTGCTTCCAGGGATTTATTATAGCCATGAGGTGTGATGAATGTGTTCCTGGAATCTGTCCATTTCTGGCAGAATGAGTCAGGGCGGCTCTGCGGCTGGATGAGCTTTCATGTAACTAAATCTGAAGGACAGCTTTATTTTTATGTAATTGGATAATCCTCAGAAGCAGTTTTATTATTATAGTCAAGGTAAAGATTAGGCTCATCTTAAATATCAAGCAGAGGATAACTACTGTACTTACTGTGATTATGGCAGCGAATTTGGTTGTCGCCCACGTGCAGTCGAGTGTGACGCTGCTGGAGGAAGAGCCGACATCAAAATAGCCAGTTCGGTGATATTTTGATTTTTACACATCTCGCCGCCCGATCGCAGGTTGAGCTCATGCTCCCATTATTGCTGCGTGTAGTAGAATAAATAGCAGGGAGGATGGAGGAGCAGGGGGGTGGTGGCGGCAGCGGCGGCGAGGGGGGTCAAAGTCGCAGTTCACACAAGCAGAGCAGCCAGAGCCTCCTAATCACTCCGGGCATGTGTGTAACCTCATCCACAGGATTCCAATGCTTACACTCCCCCTCGCACCCCCTTCAATGCATACCGCCCACCACCCCCCTCCCCCCCACCCCTCCTCATCTTGGTGCTCTGGTGTAATTGTGTCTCCACGCTCTAGTGAGTCCATGGTTTTCTTTATTCCCATGTAGCTTGTTATACATTTCCTCTCTGAATTGTTGGAACTGAACTAATAAGGTTTAACCTAAGATTAGATACGAATAAAGTCAGATTTTGTGGTTTGTTATCGCGTAAGAACTTTTAATTGTCTGCCAAGTTTGTTTACCTTTCCTTCGTCATAAATAGAATTTCGTTCCGAGATCGGTGTCACCTCTGCCGGCTCCTAGAGCCAGAGAATCCTCCCTCGTCGGTGGGGGCGCGGAGGCGTTACTGGAGCTTAGGTGGGATGAGCGACCAGCAAAAATACAGCCAAGCATCATTGGCTATGCCACCTGTCTGTAGACCAGGTATTACCCATGATGCATTCCTTTGATCTCTTGGGCTGTGCTGTATTTGGTCATATTTGTTGGCTCGACTCATGTTGGCGACGAGAAAGAAACCTGCTCAAATGGAGCAGGTGGAATATGTGGCTGAAGGTTTGATGGTGATGATCTCTAAGGTTGTAAAGACAATGCGGAAGATTGAAGAGTTGATGATCTTCTGATCAAGATTAATACTTTATTTTTGAGAGGCATTATTAATCTCTCAGTGAGGAATCTCTGCATCTTGGACAGTACTTGCACCTCCGTGTCTTTAATGACAGTATTTTAAATGTATAAATTCATGGTCAGCGTTGCAACACATCTAAAAATCTATTTTTGCATTTAGAAAATTGACTTATCTAGTTTTAAGTCAAAACATTGACACAAAATGGAACGCCTTACAGAAGTGTTACCTGCATCACATGAATAGTTCAGATAGATTTTGACCTTGGCGGTCTGAGCCACATTAGATCCCCTCGCAGCACCAGCGGCAGCAGAGCGCGTACCAACAGAGCCATGTGGCCCTGCTATTAATAAACCCTGTGGTGTTGCAAGGTGTTCCCCTGTGACCCTCTTCTCTGCCTGTTCACCACCGCTTCCTGAATGTTTGTTGATGACCAGTTTGTTCTCGTCCCTCAAATGTTGTTTTCACGACGCCACATGAAGACGAGTGTGGCCCTTGTGGTTTGAAGTGTCTCGTTGTGTTTATCTGGAGTAAGTGAGGCTGTTGTCACAGCTGTGTCCCTGTAAAACAAAACGCTCAGCTGTGTCTCTTCTGAGCCTGAGAGACAGCAGTGACACTCGGTAAATCTCTTCAATGCTAAGTTTGATTAAAGGAGAGGATTTTTCTTTTTATGTCTGTGGGTGAACTTACTGTCTGTCTCTTATCTCTGCATCCAGATCCCAGTGGCAGTCATATCAGCATGGAGGAGAAGTTAAACCACGAGACCCAGGAGCTGGAGAAGCGACTGAGCATGCTCTCTCACAGGAGCAGCACAGGTATAAACTCTGACGAATGTAAAAATAAGAGGAATTCTGCGACACAGAAATATCTTAAAGCACCATAACCATTGTACTGGGATATAATTTTGGGAAAGTACAAATTAAAATAAACTGATCAAACTTCCAGCCGTGTCCTGTTCATGAAGCTTCATTAAACTGATTTTGTCTTCTTCTGCAGCCTCGTCCACCTACTGCCCGTCCGCTGGAGGGGACGACCGCAGCATCTCTGGATCGTCTGACACTTCTGACACCAGCCAATCGGACTGCAGCATCAGCAGCCGGCTGGCCATATGGACCGAACCGACCCCTGCCGCGACGGAAAACACCAACCCTGCCGCTGCCAAAGTGCCGCTGCAGAGCGTGGAGAAGGTGTCGGTCAGTCAGGGGGCTGGAAGTCGGCCTCCTGCCAAACCCCCACGGCAGCTTCAGGAAATCGGCCGTCAGAGTTCGTCTGACAGCGGTATCGCCACTGGCAGCCATTCCTCGTACTCTGGAAGTTTCTCATCTTACACAGGCAGCCTGGACATAACCTCTGGGGATGACTATGGCTCCGTTTTCAATTTGCCTCCCCATCTGACTCAAGACCTGAGTCCTTGTACTTGCCCCAGTGTCCCTGGACACGAGTACCAGGTACCAACATCACTCAGGTACCTGCAAGACTCTCCCAGGAATCTTTTACAAGAGGGAAACGTGGACCGCAAAAACGTCGAGCCCTCCACGCCAACTAGAGATGCTTCTGCTCTGTTAGCCCGCTCGGAGTCTGCCCACGGGGATAAAAGCAGTGTCACAACTTGGGAGCGTGACTCAGAAACTACTGAGAAACAATCAATGGGTGGACACTCACAGGACCCTTCAGAGGAGAGTACAAACAAGATGGTGGCCACCAGTGAACATCCAGACTCCTGCCGCATCTGCAGCGCCGTCACATCCGTCTCCAAAACCATCATAGCCATCTGCCCAGTGTGCGGTGGATTTAAGGTAAGAAGGAAAAGGTTTCACTAGAACAAACCGTTATATAAAACATGATTTTTCTAAAGGTCCACTAACGAATAACACTCTGTGCCAAAGTGTTCTTGATAATCCCATAATAATCTCGATCTCTCTCAGACGCTCCCCTCCAGCCCCTCCCCCTAAATCACTTCCCAGTTTACCCGTTGAATGACTCTCATATGTTCTGTGTGAGTCACGGCCGCCTGGCATAACAAATGTAAACATGTCGGGCTCTCGCACACTGAGGATCAAACAACCCGGGGTTACGCGATGATAATGTTCCATTTTTCGTTTTTGGTGTTCAAACAAAGAAGCAGCTTCTCTGTTGTGTAACCTGCTGTCATGCAGTAGCAGCTTGTGCGAGCGGGCCTTATCATCTGTTCCGTGGCTCGCTGTCAATATGACCTTTGTGGTATCGTGCCGGCTGACGGTGATGCCGCTCTGCGCTTGGTGTCACAACAGTCCCACAGCCCATCTGTCTTAACGACTTAGCATTTCAGCCGCCAACTGAGGGCGACAGCGCAGTCAGACCTCTGAGTGACATTCACTTTTCCTTTTCTTACACCTTCTATTCGTCACTTAATGGGCATGTCCGAGTGTTCAGTGTGGGGTATGCGTGAACTCTAAAGTGAATTTTACCTTTTTAAAGCAATGTGAGCGTCTGATGTGGAGCTTTTCTTGAACAAAGCTCAGTCTGAATTATGAGGCATCTTGTCTTTGGTGGTTTTACTCCTCAGACTGATGGAAGGAAGAATTGCAGCAGTCAGGAATATCAAAATACAATAGAATCAAGGTTAAACTGAAAAAGGAAAATATTATTCACAGGTTCAGCACGATTGAAATTAAAAACACAATATTCAAGTGTTCCAGCATTCTACCATGTTTTATAATATAGAGGTGAAAACTTGACATTAAGTGCTTTTACATTTTGAGAAACTGCAGATTAATCAAATTTAATGATCATTAGTTGCACATTAATCAAATCAAATCACCTTTTGCTGCGTTCTTTGTCACGTATATAATCAAAGAAGATTCTTTTTGGAGAAAGAGAATGATTGGTTTATTATTTAAACAGCTGCACATTATTCTGATGAAGTAAATCAAGAATCAACTATTTGTTTCTGCTGTCCTCTGTTACTTTCATTGTCTTCTTTTATAGTTTGCAATAAGTGAATGTATTGAAAGATACATTAGACCAGGGTCTTTGGATTCTTGTCATGAAATGACCAAGGAAAACACTGGATTGTTTATTCATGGGTGTAGTCACATGACGGTGTGCAGGGCATTTAGATAAATTCAAAAGACCACCAGAGAAAACTGCTTTGTTTCATGTGTCATGACTGACTTATAAAGTTGAGTCATTTATTTGCTTTTATTGTCCAGATAAGTAAAAGCTGTTGAGCTGAAGTCTGTGTTATTACTCTAAAACAAAGCTTTATTGTTCAAGAACTATTAAATCATATCACTGCTCTGGATGTTCCATCAACAACACGAGTATTGGCCCGAATGTTTATTATGAATCTGTGATTTCTCACTAAAACAGAATGTGTTTTAATCCACAACAGGCTCTAACAAATGCATGATTTATCCCTGTTGTATTCTTCTTTCCTCTTCTGTAAACGTGTTTAAGGGAATAAGTTATGTAAGATTCGTATTTGTATCCAAGTTGGCTCCTGGCTACGACACAGATCAGAAAATACAGACGAGACTATTTGTCTTTTCATTGGATTATTTCAAATGAATAATTATCCTTATCAGCTTTTCCCTTTAGTGCCTCATATTTTTACACCAGACATTAAAAACCCTAATTAATCCACTTGGGATTCCAAGATGTCATTATCAAACCTTTATCACAAAAACAACAGTTTAACCTTAAGAAACACAAAAGTACATAGAAAATGGAGATAGATAAAATAACTTTTCTGCAAAGTTTACTGCAGTAACTTTTCTCAAATGCTAATGTGATGCATGTGTGAAAGGCCTTTACAGGGGTGGAGCTCGAGCTGTCATGAAGAATCTAATGAGTGTATTTTCTTTATTGTTCCACAGGGGGCACCATCCATTGCTTCATGTGGTTCGGTGACAGCTGCAGCATCAAGTAAGTCTGGCCCAACTAATCACGTGCATGCTGCATGAACAGATGTGTTGCATGTTTGGGATGAAGCGCAGCAGCCGCAGCTCTGTGAAATGATTTGGGACAGAAATCAAAGTGTGTTGCCTCCAGAACATCATATTCTCAATCCAGCAGATCAAAGTGTTGACAAATCAGCATGCCGACTCTTGGTCTCCTCTGGCTCTGGAAGCTGCCGCGGGATGATGAGCGAGGAAGATTCGCCGTTGCCAAAAAAAGGGCGAGAGAAGTTATCCAGTCTCTTAGCGGATCTATTGGGCTTTCCAGGCACGGACCGGCAGCCAGAGGCAAGGATAGAGAAGACCAGACTGAACTTGTATGAATCCATGAGCCCTGCTTTGGAAATCAAGCTAAAAGCAGCAACAAGTGGAAGCCGAGCACAAGTCCCACAGCAGGATGGCCGAGACGTCATATACGAAAACTGTCTGAAGTGTCAGAAAGAGCACTGCCACCCTCCTCCCCGAGCCGTACCCGCTGAAATGATCCGCTTAAGGAACATCTCTGCGTCCCATAGCTCTCCATCAGGGCCGCACCTGAAGCGAAGCCTCCAACATGAAGAGACTGTTAACGAGACTTCGCTGCATCAAGGTCACGGTGATGGATCATGGAGTGTGGACTGGCTCCATCATTACGAAGAGATGAATGGTCACTCAGTTGAAGGTAAGAGGCCTCTTTACCAGTTTCCTCTTCAGCTCATAACAAAGCATCTACGATTCCTGTGGCGTCCATTTTCCTCTTGGGTCCTTCTGAAGCATCTCTTCTTTTTGATCTTTCTGCTCTTCATCATCAATAAAAACACACTTCTTGTCTTTTTCTATATAAACTGCTTTTGTACTTTGTACTGCCGTGGTTTCTGTTTGTTTCTTTTTGGTGGATCTGAAAACAAAGTTACTGTGGCACTTATCATGAATGATTAATGAAAAGTGTTAATATCAACTGACTGGCTAGTGGTGGGATTTGTCACTGTTAAAGATTTATAAATTACAACTAATGATTTTATTGTTGACCAGTAAATCCTAAATGCAAATGATGAACTATTTGCCCTTAAAATTTTAAAGATGTTTAATACTGAATTTTTTGGCTGCTTTCATTGTCATTTAATATTCTAAACGTTCTTTATTTATCCACTGAAATTGTTGAGCCATTACTCAATGTCGTAATCACAGAAACAAGGGGTCGTAACCATATTTCCTGTAATGTGATTGCTCCGCACACGCTAACGACCGTGATTCAGTGGCCTTAATTTTCTCATTTCCTCAGTGTGTCATTATAAAATCCCCCATCAGTTGGTTTATCACGTTAATACCACTGTATGTGAGATAAGTTTCGATGCTGATGATTTAATTAGTCAAAGTTTGTTTAATCAAAGTGTTGGTCAGATTTTAGTGTTTAGATCTGGGGACTGTCTGCTGCATGGAAACTGCGTTTGACATTAACCTTGATGAATGCGCTTCCTGCGCGAGTCTCTGCATCTGTACCCACAGAGCACTTGTTTTGATTCACAAAATGGATTTGAAAACGATAACTAAATAGTTTGCACCGTATGTTTCTCTCCCACCAGACAAAAGGCTTAATAGCAGAGAGGAGAGATGCCGAGCTGATCCTGCTTATGCGATTATGGAGAATCGGGCGCCAGAGAGGAACTCAGAGGTACGCCAATTCAAAACTCTCTAATCCGCCTTGTGCTATCAACCGCTCACACATTTTGACTGGGTAAACCGTCATGCCATGAGTTCAGTTAAATTGTTTTCAGGGTGAAGCGTGTGATATTGCAGGGACACCAATCAATTATATAAAGGTTGTAAAGAAGCTTGATTGATTGAGAGCCACAAGTGTGATGCTTGTAATTGAAAAAGAGGTGATGTCAACATTTTGGAGTTTCGTGTTTCTTTGATGAGCAACCTTCAGTTTATATTGGAGAATGTCCAGTGATGATCCGGTTCTCGACTTTTGAAAATAAATTTTTTGCAATTAAAAATAGATATTATTCTCTGGAGTTAAATCCTTCATCGCATTGAGGAAACCCTTTGTGTGCACAGTGCAGACACAGCTGTCCCTCCACATCGATGAGGCATTTCTTCCAAGTGTGAGGTTTATCCCTGAGCTCCAACATAATCCTGAATATCAGCGTCTGTCCATAAATACTTCTGACGTGTCCTCTGAACAGAAGAGGAGAAATTCCTCTGCATGCGTCTTATGTAACAAACTCACTCACTGCAAGTTGAAATCAACAGTGCTTTACTGTGTGTGTGTGTGTGTGTGTGTTTCAGGGGGAGGAAAAGAAGTATGAGTTAATGGGCGGCTGTGGTCAGCAGAGGTTCCATCAAGAGACGGAGGGTGAGTGACGTCATCACATCAAACAACGATAGAATCAGAATGTCCAGATTGTCGGTCTCATTCCATTTTCTACTCAGTGGACCATATTATTATTTTTTAAGTGCTCTGGAGGCATCGTAGAATAAACGAGACATTTACAGAATTAGACACTGATGGCTCATTCACATGACCTGTTGTTTATGAGCTGATATGAAAGAATAAACAAATGAGGCTTGTTAAATAGCAGATTGGTTTGTGTCCAGTATTTTTATGCCTCTGCTCTGGTGAGCGCCTTGATGGAATTTCTTCAAATTCGGATCTAAATATTCACTCATACTCCAAGATGAATGGTTTAGATATTGTTGCTCGTAAAGGTCAAGGTCACAATCTCATGTTTCAGTTGTCAAAGGTGACGGTTACTAGATATGAAAACAAACATGTACACTGAGACTGCTGGTTGGCTGAGACATACAGTTTTTCCTCCTTTGACATTTTTTAACATTGAAATCGTAATTTTTTCAACATTTCCTTGACTTGTCAATGAAATGTATTTTCATTTGTGACAGTGATACATTCTTTAAGCAAGAAGACGTAGTTTCAGGTGGAAATACTTTAAAAAGCAATATGTGTTATTCAGGCTATGCAGTATATTATATGATATAAAGAGGATGGCTGCTGCCCTGAACTGCTGCTCTTTAAATTCACATTGCTAATCAAAGAAAGGTTACAGAAAAGATGGATCACAGTCAGGAGTCATGAATCAGAATAAAGGGCTTGGTGTGGAGTGGACATCCACTTCTCCATAAACCCGAGTTACATAAGAGCCAATAAAACACTGATGTGAGGGAACAGGCGGCGCAATGGCGCGTAGTGGGATACCTGCACTGATGTGAGGTGAGAGGACAGTTGTCAGGGGACGTTTGGCCACTTAAGCATCGCACACCCAGAAACATGCCCTCAGTCTAATGCACACCTGCCCGACAAAGTCCCTGCAGCTGTCACTACGTGGCATAGAACCCATCAGTCAAGTCCATGTGGCTGCACGCTCATCACGGGGCCTATGTCATTTCTCCCGTCATCTCGCCTCAGCAGGCCGTTAATGGACGGAGACGTGCATGAGGCGGCCAAGTCCAGTGATTCAGGGTTGTGAGAGAGAGCTGTGATTGCACCTGGAGCTGAAATTGTTTTCTCGTTAAAAACTCGTGTTTGCAGCTCAGAAGGTGTAGGCGGGATTCATTTTGGATGCGGTACTCGAGGTGGTGCAAGTTCTTAGTCCTTCATGTTTCAGAGTCATTCCTTGCAAGACATTTAGTGTCCCTGTATTATCTTCTTTGCCAAACATTTCGTTTGTTGCACAGTGGTGGTTCAGTTCAGCCTCTGCCAGTGGTCCCTCTTGCTTTGTTGTAGATTGCAGTGAAGGATTTCAACTTTGGCCTTTACAACAATGACTCCTGCTGGTGGCTCTGCTCTCTTGTACAGGAGGACGGTATTGTGAAGTTCCTGTCTTCACTGTGACTGGGAAGACATATTTGTCCTTTGGTTTTATTTTTCCTGAAAGAGATTTGAAAGTTTAAAAAACAAACTTGAAAAGTAGAAGTGTAGCTAGTCAGAAATAATTTGTATAGTGATCTGGATATTTTCTTCAATCTTCAATCTTCATCAGTTTCTCGGTAAAAGCACTAACCATGCACTTCAACACAGCTCTGTTCATTCATTGTTAATGTTCAAGTCAGGTTGTGGAGGAACTCGACAGGAGATCCTCTCGCTTATGCACGTTGTGGCCGCGTCACTTTCCTCCGTAAATCAAAATGGGACGGATTTGAAATGACATGCAATCTCTTCAAATGAGCTTGAAAGTATGCCATTCCTTGCACGCCTTCATCTGTGGTGGCATTTTTACGATGTTGTGGTAAGTGGAGGGGGCTGAACAGAAGTTGGATTGGATGAGGTTGTTGTTCTTCGGTTGGCTTTGTTTGCTGCTTTCCACTCTTGTAGCATGTCATTAGCAGCTGCAGAGGTCAGTGTTTCAGACCATAAGTCAACCTGAGAGGGACGTTTTAAAGCGTCCTCTGCAGGGTCACAAGTTAACCTACCCTAAGTGGTCTGTTAATTTGAAATGTGAACAAGTCATAAGAAAACTGTTCAGTGCGTGTAATGTTGGTCCAAAGTCCAAACAAACACGTTTAACCTCACAAATCTTTGGCAGTCGGTGACCTGTTCCACGCTGCTTTGATCTTGAATGTAGTTTGTTTAATCTTTACAAAACGCATGTTAATTTATTTGTCTCACATCACTAATAAACACTCGTATCACTGCTCTGCAGAGATAGAGTTTATCTTCTCATTAGTCACAGAAAAATTCACGCATTTTCCTTAATATTCTCGAGTGTACCTTCCCTTGTTATTAAACCTCGTAGATATCTTTGCTGAGGCATAAAAAGCACATTGGCAGATGTGTGATAAAGCTCAAACATATTTCATTCTGCATCAATAAGATATTGAGCCGAACAGCTTTTATGTTGCCAGCGGTGAACTCCACTGTGCCTCTTTATCTCAGCTGCCTTTTAGCTTTATGACAGGTGAAGCCGACCGGGGCTTCCTGTTGTCACTGGAAACCATTTATCAAGCCAAATAAATTACACAGCAAATTCACTGCCGGCACCAGTGGAGCTGTAATTTGTGTGTTTGACAGGAAGAGCGATGTAGCAGGCAACATTTTCTTTTTTCTGTCTATTTTACATTTTAACATTTTTTTTGCACCGTAGGATCAGTGCAGATATCTAACAGTGTTGAGCATCAGTTAATTGGGTTTAAATGAGAATTACTTCCACAGCCAGTGCAGTTTCATTTTTACAGTTTTTTTTTTCCATAATCAAATAGTCACTTTTGACCAATCAGTCCAAGTGTTTAAATTTCAGTGTGACTTTGACCTTCGAGCAGTGAAACATTTTTTTTTTTTTTTCGGTGATTCTTGAAACCATTTTCCCAAAGCAGGAAATTTGCTTAGCGATCATTAAAGCTTTGAAATTGTATTAGTTTATCTTGGAGATGGTTGAAACAAACCCAAAGAAATTGAGATCATTGAGATGTTATGTTTACAAGAACAACAATAATGAGACATAAAATAACTTGTTTATTAAACCAGGATTTTAGGGTCAATAAACTGTAAGGAATGTTGTAAATAATGCATAATGGAAATGGAGTTTGGCTCACAGGTTACAGCAGCATGAATTAAATAACTCTATGGATTAATTAAAAGTGCAATAACTTAGCATTTCAATCCCCCACAGCACAAAATGACTATGATTTATCTCTGGGACTGATCGGCTAATTATACATAATTAGCCTCTGGGGCAATTCAGTGGGATACAGTGTTCCAGTGTTACTGCTGATGTCTGCTGTGTGTATTTGAATGACTTATTAACATATGAGCCTCGAGTTGCTCAGTCTGGAGGGGAAGTTGGCAAGCTTTGATTAAGGTTATAATGATGAGGACCTTATTGTTTCATTCTTCATTATATTATAATTAAGGTCATGGCAAATAAATGTTCCAAAGAAAAGAGCTTCTCTCTTAGAAATACCATGAACATTTGTAAAGAAAGACTTAACACCATTCCATTGTGGTCATATCATTTTTCATCACATTTTCAAAATCACACAAACATGCAAGTGCCAGAAGTGTTCCAGAATTTTAAAGTTAGGCTGTCTGAAATTTGACAAAATGGAATATGTTGTCCTCTGAATTGTAATAAAAGTCATGTTTATGTCATTCAAAGTTTCATGTTTTCTTTGTAAAGTCATAGGTTGTTATGTCTTTTTTTTTGTTGGTAAGTCATTGGTTAGTTTTTTCAATAAAGTCATTGTATCTTGTTTCTTTCAATAAAAGTCATAGGGAAGTATGTTGGTTTGTATTGTTTTTTTTCAATAAAAATGTCATAGGTAAGTATGCCTTTTTCCAGTATATATTTGTATGTTGTATTTTTCAATTAAAGTCATACGTTTGTTTTGTTTGATGTGGTGTTTATCGTTTCTTGTAATTTGTTTGTTGGGGTCACTGTTGTAGTTGTTGGCGTTGTTTTCGTTATGGTTGTTGTCAGACTTGTAGTTGTTTCACAGTTTGATGTGGTGTGTTTATAGTAGTTTGTTGGGGTTGTTGTTGTTGTTGGATTTGTAGTGTTTTTTCATAGTTACACTTTTTGTAGTTTGTTTTTCATAGTTGTCGTACTTTGTTCATAGTGTCGCGTAGTTTGTTTATTGTTTAGTAAGTTTGATGTGGTGTTTATCGTAGCTTGTTAGTTGGGTTGGTTGTTGTTTGTTTGAGTTGTAGTTGTGGTTTATCACTTAATAGTTTGTTTATAGTTTCTAGTTGTTTATCGTAGTTGGAGTTGTAGTCATTGTGGTTTCCTGTTTGTTGGGGTCATTGGAGTTGTCGGCATTGTTTTCGTTGTGGTTGTTGTTGGAGTTTATTATTGTTTTCATAGTTTGATATTGTGTGTATCGTTTTTCGGAATTTGTTGGGGCGTTGTTGGAGTTGTCAGCATTGTTTTGTTTACGGTTGCTGTTAGGGTTGTAGTTGTGTTTTTTCGTAGTTTGTTAATAGTTTGATGTGATGTTTGGAGTGGATGTGGATGTGTCGTCGTTCGGTAGTTTTTTGTTTTCTTACTTTGATGTTGCGTTTCTCATTTGCTTGGGGTTGTTGGAGTTGGAGTTTTTTAATAGTTCATCGGTTTTTGTAGTTTGGTTGTTGTGGTTTTTTATAGTTCATCATTTTTGCATTGTTAAGTCTGATGTGATACTTACTACTTGGTTCATTTGCTTGTTGGAGTTCTGGTTTTTCATCGTTTGATATGGTGTATTTATTGTTTCTCCTTGTTGGAAAACCCAAATCAATTTTAAAAAATCCATCAAAATTATAAAAACCACATAAAATGAAAAAAATTGCATATATTTGCATAAATTTGCAAAACTATGATAAACAAATGGACTGGGAAAATTATGGAAATTGGCATAAATTAGTATACATTTGCAAAACTACAATAACCAGAAATTGACATTACCATATATTTGCATACATTTAGATAAATTACCATAATTTACCATAGATTATCATAGATTATCAAACTACGATGACCAGAAATGTTCATTACCATACATCTACATAAATTACAGAAATTAACATAAATTTGCATACATTTACATAAACATATAGAGGAAAAACAGCAAAACTACGAAATCCAAAATCGTCTAGGTTTCTATTTTCGTAGTTTATGCTAATTTTCATTAAAATCCAGCCCATTTGTCTGTTTTTTTTTTTATTTTTTAAATCACTGATGTATTTTGGGACAACGAAACTACAAGAAGTGATAAACCACAACTCCCACAAGAACTATAACCTTAACCTAAACTTTAATTGAAAAAAGACAACATTCAAGTGGCTGACTTTTTATTGAAAAGAGACTTTTATTGAGAGAAACAACATACAAATGTATGACCTTTTATTGAAAAAAACAACACACTAACCTATGACTTTTAAAGAAAACATGACATACAAATGTATGACTTTTTGGTAATTTATGACAATTTTATTGAAAAAGGCAGTTCTAATGTATGACTTCATTTAAAAAAAACTCATACATTTCTCTCGTTTTTCTGTCAAAAAGTCATACATTTGCACCTAATCATCTTGTATAGATGTTTTATGGAAATGCTGCACACCTGGGTAATAGAACCTGGAATGAACCGCTCCATCAGGGTCCTGTCCTTCACCTGAGTAGAGAAACAATGTGTTATTGTCTAACAATTAGGCACTTTAACCTTGTGTCAATGATTTGCTGTTCACAGTTGTACTTTTTTTTTTTTTTGCAGGTGCAGTGTTTGTTTTCCCTCCTGAGACACTACCTCCACAGAGAAGCAATGAAGGAGTGACCTATGTGAATATTCCCATTAGTCCCACATCTAAGAAGCAACTCAACTACATGGAGTTGGAGCTGCAAGAGCCAGGGCCTGGTGCCCGAGGGCCCGTCACACATCTACCACCTCAGAGTAAGTGTGTCTGAAATGATCAGTACTGTTTTGTTTTTCATGTATTAATCATGCTGCTTATTTACCTTCATTGCACAGCAGCCATGTTGTACAGTCGTGTACAGTCGCCACCTGTGGACAGGAAAAAAAACTAAGATAAACAGGAGGCTTCATACACTTATTTACAACATTGCAACGTAAGAAAGATTGCTAATGTCAATTGGAGGTTTTTAATGCACGTATTAAAACGAACAAATGACTTCAGCTTTGTGCTTATTTTATTTCTGAGCTTCCTCGAAGGCATTTGTCTGCTCAAGTCATGCAGACAGATAACAGAGCTAATTTTAGATAAACCAGGATATACATACCAAGCACAGGAGGAAACGAGTCCCTAGGAACATGATTGTTGTGTAATTCCATTTTACACCGTCACGAGTTACAGGAATTGCTCGCAAACAATTGAGTTGATGACGTTGTGGCACTAAAGGACAGCTGAGTCCTTGTCATCGGAGACTGGCCAATGAGCTATAATTGACAGACAAGTTGGCCATTAGTGTGTGTGTGTGCCCTCAGGAGTTAGAGGAGCGCTCTGACATGAGAGGTTAACATGTGATGTCAGCAACACAGTTTATAATCCCATCGAGCGCTCTCATTAATCTGTCACCTGGGAGGTGGGGGGGGTGTCCTCTTGCCTCTGAAAAGGGGGCATTCAGATGGCAGCTGTGAACTCGCTGGCTCTAATGGGACTGATAATGTGTTGTGAGGAGCTGGTTTGGATTTCCTAGATTTAATGTTACTGTAAAAGACATCATTCAAGCGGGAGGCGACAATATGGTGACGTGGATTTATTGATATTCATACGCTGCCGAGATTACACCCCTGCATCTTGCTAAATTTGAATTTCACAAAAGGAAGGGTGCTGAATTATGGTGATGCCTGCGATGTGCATATGGAAGACAAGCGCATGACGTGAATTTAAAAGGCTTCAGTTGACTCCTTTGCATATTTGGCTGATTTGTGGCGACAGCGAGGGCAGAGACCCACTTCTCTCTGAACCTGTGTCACGTTTTTTGGGAAATTCATCAGTTTTCACAAAGATGATTCAATTCCATTTTATTTGTATAGCGCCAAATCATAACAGACATTGCCTCAAGGCACTTTGCATAGAAAGTCAAATCAGTAGCGTAAAGCTAGAGAGACCCAACAATTCCCACAATATGCAAGTACTTTGGTGACTATGGAGAGGAAAAACTCCCTTTTCAGCGATTTTTGCCGCTGTATTGTCTTCTTAATCACGGATAACGGAAGGCGTAAATGACGAGGGATGTTTACAATAAGAACGCAGAGTTGAGTCAGTCAACGTTTCTGAAATCTTAAATCTCAACAATGTCAAGGGGACTAATCAGCTGCTAGTGTTAGCATTACTGTTTAAAATTGTACAGAAATCAGAGGTATCCAACACTGCAAGAAAGCAAGTAATTGCATTATGCTGAACTGTACTTTTTAATGAGAGAAATGATCAGTACACTACGTGCTGCCCAAAGACAAAGTTGGACTACAGCGATGAATATTGAAATAAACATCTTTCAAGAGACTATTCTTGTGTGTTGACAGGAAAGAGTTCCACCAAATACGCGCAGATTGACATCACCGCCACAGAGACCGCCCACAAAGTGGGAACGCAGCACGCTCTAGGTCGGCAGGAGGGCCTGCACACTCTGGAGCTGAGAAGAAAGGGGACGCCACATTGACTTCTCATCGCTGAGCTGTTGATCCTAGCAGGACGTTTCT
This sequence comes from Pseudorhombus dupliciocellatus, assembly GCA_016785235.1. NCBI lineage: Eukaryota > Metazoa > Chordata > Actinopteri > Pleuronectiformes > Paralichthyidae > Pseudorhombus > Pseudorhombus dupliciocellatus. The sequence continues at coordinate 2,583,774 of JAFBJW010000098.1, forward strand.
GGCTCACCACGTCCAACTATTCAAGAAGTATGACTCCTCACTCTTTCATTCAAAGAACGCGATTGAAAATAACAGAGAAGCAACCCAGCAGATTTTTGGGGAAGTTGCCTCCACTGTCTTGCAAATGGCCTCAGCCCAATGCCCGACTTGTCCCAGCAATCACACATCAATAAAAAAAAATCAGATGACGCCGCCTCTGAAAAGTCTGACAGGATCAGGAGGAACATTTCAATCTCGGTCTCCTTTGGGGACTTGGACATCTCATTAAGTGGAATTATGTCAGCGCCAGAGCCCGGGGCAAACTTGGAAGAAGTGCAAGTCCTGAGCTGAGTCACCGGCCCTGATAAACCCCCACTGAGGCATTTCACAGTTTACTCAGAGCATCACCAATAACACACAGTATGCTGTTTCTGTTCTTGTTGGGGAGCAGGAGACACGGTGGTGGCAGCAGAGAAAATAGATGTTTGTCTCATTAGGAGCTTGCACTTTCCTCACTGATCAGTAATTCCACAATCAACTGCCAGAACTTCAAGTAAAAAGTGTTGATCCAGCATTACACACCAAGTTCTCAGTCAAATAGATTCAAGTTTATAAAGTTAGATCAGGCTAATGACTTGGCAGGATTTCCATACAGAGCACAGTGACTTTTGTTTTTTGAGAGTAACTAATGGGTTTGATTAATCACGTGAACAGAATATCAATGCTGCTTCTGTTTTCTTTTCTTTTTTTGTTCTGCCTTCAGTTCATAGACTTCATAAATAATGCAGGGCTGAGCGGATGGTCAAGTCTCTGGATGTTTTAAAATGCTCAAATAACAGATGTCTCCAGGAAGTGCCACTCTAATTGTGCAGTTTAATTGTTTTTTAATTAACTTTTGAATCCAGTTGGGGTTTAAATCTCCTCCTTTACTTATATTCCTTGTTTTCTGTGCACTGGGGCATTTTGGATGAATTTCAAGTTGGTTTGTTTAGAGGCTGTTTTTCTCTGCTACTCAATTTTGAAATCTGTAAATATGATCTTTCTATTTCGGCGTTGTGGATTGTACATTGCAAAATACGCAAGACAATGTATGTACAGTAAGGTTTTTATTTTGTTTCTGTAAATTTTGTAACTTATCTACTGCTTAGACGTGCATTCAGTTGTAAAACAGTATAAGGTGCCAAATAAAACACATTTACAAATGTTTTACGGTTTCCATAAAGACTCGCATGTACATTATGCAGGTCATGTGACATTAGTACATCATACGTTGATGAAAAGTTTGTTCTAATTGATTATGTTTACGCATTTATGCATTTTTTTAAAGCATTTATGGCTTGTTTGAATTTCACATTTCAAGTAAAACAATTTAATAAAAACATTTAAACATTCTAAGATTTAAGACTACTTGTTGTATTCATTAACATATGGGTGTATTTGTTATTTGGCCACAGTAAAAATCTGCATGTGTTGCCGTGCATTATTATTGAAAACATGAAGACGAAGATGAAGAATTTCGCTAGGGTTTTGTCTGTTGCAGCAGTTACAATACCACATTACTGTCATCTCAGGAACATTAAACTTTAAAGACATTGAGTTATTTGGGATTAAAAAAATATGAACAGCTTGACACTGCTCACTTCTCATTGGTCTTCTTGGTGAGTAGCGGATGTGCCAGACACCTGGGAATTAAAACACAGATGTTGACACTGTGGATCTCAATGAGCACATACAGCCCTGGATCTCTAACAAGTTCTAAGTTTGGTCACATCAAGTCCTGAAAATCGATAAAGTACTCTGGCTGAGGTAATCGTCTCTACAGTACCTGTGCTGCAGGGTCTGTTTGGACAGGGCCACAGGACCGGCGCTGAACAGCAGTCAAAGCACGAAGGGGCAGGGAATGGTCTGGAGGCATCGGTCTGGCAAAGTGAGAAATCTGCAAGTAGAATTTGCATGTTCATTTCAAAGTGAGCTCTGAATCCAAAACTCTGGGCACTATTAATAGGAGCTGTTCCTCTCCAGCACTTGCTCAAGATGGTGATGTATGGTCTGCCAGCTCTCAGAGAGACATGGTTCACAATGACTCGTCACACAGACCCTGGCACTGTGGACACTCACTTCACTGACCTGGAGCAAACGCACATGGTGCAACCAAGTGTTTCTTGGAGACTCATTTACTCATTACATTACAACAGTTTGATTTTAGTCTGTTTTAATCTCATAAAGTCCAAGTGCTGGAGAGGCTGTGTAGTGGGAACTAGACTTTAAGTTACTAGAGAGTCATGAAAGACTTGAGTACCGATATCTGTCAACACCAATAAAACATGGCCACTTTTAAGAGAGCTGGCCTCAGTGATGTAATAATAATATCATCACTGACACTCTGAAGCTTTGACAGGAAATAAATCTAGATTTTCTCTCTTGGACTGCAGGCTTAGTTTTGCACTTCTTGACTCTGAATTTATTTAAAGGGCGTAAAATCTATCTAGGCAACAATTCAGTGGCAATAAAAACTATTTCAATAAATAATAAACAACCATAATGTACTGGAAACAATACACAGGCCTTGAGGCTTGGTAATATTGAATACATCACTCAAGTGTTGACAGTGCAGGTGGATTCAGCTGCAGCTCACTGTGTTTTTATAGACTTGTGACTTCAACTGAGCATTAGATCACACGCTGACAAGTGAAAGCACCAGGTCATTTTCATTTTGTTGCCACCGCACATGCCAGTGTATAAAAATCCAGCGATCGTTCAGTTCTGTTCTCTGCACCAGTTTAATTATCTGGACTTCCGCCAGCTCGCTCAGTAGAAAGAAAATTACATCTGCTGAATAAGTCATTGGTATTTGCAAATCAGAGTGTCCGCTCTGCTTTGTCAGCCTTCTAAATACATGTCAAAACACAAATTGAAGCAACTCAAATCCGTTCAATTATTCATGGAGGGTCATTTTCTCCCCCTTCTCTACTTTTTGGTACTTCACCACTGACCTTGCTGCTCCTTTCATGCGACTCAGAAGTGAGGACTAAATTTCATAAATTATTCAAGACCCGTGAGAAAGTATTATTTTCAGGCAGCAGCACTTTGAGGCCGGACACGAAAACGCTGTCACAAAGTGCATGAATAATTCTTCGAGAACATTAAATACATAATTGTTTGCTCAGTTAAAAGTAATCGCGGAGGCTCAGCGAGTGCACCGTGCGGCTGCAAGAGACTACAAAGTCAAACGACCACAACTTGACCTTCTTTGTTCACTCTTGTAATAAACCTTGTCTTATTTACAGGACATTAAGTCAGAGGACTGTTTGTGTGGAGAAGCACCTCGAGGCTCAGTCCCTGCAACGGCAATGAAACGACAATACTGAGACCAGAGGACTTTAAATTCCTTAAGTTCTGACATTTTATGGAGGAAAAAACTAACTCTCAGAAATTATAAATTCATTCAGGGCTTTACTGAGGAGTTTAAAGACTCAAAAATAATGTCCCTGCAAAGACAGCTTTTGTAGCGTGTGTTACTTAACGTTCCACCCCTGCATCGTTCGTCACAAAAGGAACTGATTTGATTTATCTGACCTGTCATCACAAATCCCTGAGCCCTGCTGCTCGTACAAACACCACCCCTCACTGACTATTGATCTCTTAAGTGTCCGTCATCACCACATGACTTCTGGCAGAGCAACAGACGGGACGCTGAAGTGACGAGGGCGAGCGGCTGCCTTCAGGCTTCCGCGTAAGACTTTGTATTACAGTTTGTTATTCTTGGATTTCAGGTCCGTGCTGTTCAGAGATTTGTCTCGCGTCTCCAAACGACTTGCAAGCGCGCAACGTCAACAGTGTTGAGTCTAGCTTCACTAACGCTTGAGCTACGGCCTCCCGACGCGTGCACTGATGCTTGAACCTACAACCTCATGGCTTCTAAGTAAATGTTACGCTTCCGCAAATAGCCGCTGATCGGTTTATCTGTCGGAAGTGATTTGTTGCAAATGGTCAAAGCCTGCAGGGTTTCCAAACGGCAACCCAATAAACTCCAGCCGTTGACCTTTTTTTGCTCTAGTCATCGGGCCCTGGTCATTGGCCTCGTTCAGCCCAACTCGATTACGACCTCTAATGTCTCACACAAACTCACATAGAGCCTATTGCAGTCAGTGCCCAGGAGGCATCTCAAGAGGAAACATCTTAATCTTGTTCTTTTTCCCCCACAGTGCGGACGCTTCATTCTCTCTGTGGTGCAGCGGCCCTCCTACGTGATGTTTCGCTCATTTTCTCTCTCAAATGTGCACATAATTTGCTGATAATAGTCTTTCATAATTACTAATTGCATCATAGCGTAAAGAGACTCCAATATCCCAGGCATTAAAAAAAGGGACATAATCATCTCCTCCACACGACATAAAACTGTCCATCAGTGATATAACTGCAAGTGCTTTTTCTCACTTAATTTTTTTCCTTTCTAAAGTTGGTCTGTCCGAGAGCTAAATACCTCTCTGGTCTCTACACTGTCTAACCATTTGTTTTCTATGTAAAGTGACTGAACAGAACATAACGGCTTTACCGGGATTACCACGGTGTAAAATATGATCTGTCCTCGGCCAGATAACACCTCCACATACAGAACCTATGAATGTAATCACTCCAGGCAGCAAACTCTAACTCATCATCTGCTAAAGCAGCTCCAGACTGCGCTTCCAATCTCTAGATATGATCCGCTCACTTATTGCTTTAGGAGGGACTGTCATTTATGAAATACCGATCGCACTCCGCTCCGGCTTGTAACAAATTAGAAATCATTCATTTAATGTCAAGAGTGCCATTAAACCGACTAACAGCTCTTGTATTTTACCGTGTTGGATATTTGGCGCAACCACAGATGCTCCTCGACACAGTGTGGCGAGTGGCTGTTCGGCTGGGTGTGAGTTACATAACGCGCCAAATGGGGACTGTTTTTTCATCTCTGGGCTCTTGACAACAATGAAAGTCCAGGACGACACAAACACTTCAGCCTGATGCTCCGCTGACGGCTACTGAAGGAGAGAGACAACAAGAACTGTCAAGTGGCTAAGGGAACGAGCGCAATAACAACAGCCCACTTAGTGACATCATTACCTCGCCACTAAAGCGCAGTTTTTTGTTTTTCTCCCACCCTCCACATTTGTTTTGTTTGCATCATCTATCGATTTCCATTAGTGGGTTCGAACAAAGTGAGGCGCTCATGGCTAAATGTGATCATACGGCAGCTGAACTCGTTTCAGTGCAAATTATTTGGTTTCCTTTTTACCTTTCGGTTCTTTACACAACCTCTGAGATTCTACTCTACTTTAGTTGCAACTGCTTAAAATTAATCGGAAAAAAAATACTTTACAACATCCGGAGACTACGGCAGCCGTCAGTTTAATCATCCACTGATGATGAGTGGAAATGGACGAGTGTTGCTCTCTGTCAGACTCACACTGACTGACTGTGACCTGCTCAGGAAAACACAATATCATCTGTTAATGGGGGTCACGGGGGTTAAAAGTTGATTGAATACAAATATCTTCAGGTCAACATCTCCGTCCTCCCTGTCGGGCAGTAATGTGGCCTTTGATGAGCTCTTCAAGGCAGAGTCCGATGAGACACACAGACACAAACTGAAAGACTTGACATTTTGGAGATGAGTCACAAGGTTTCTGTTCAGGCTATGAGAATAGAGAGGCGTGGCTTAACCAAACAGTCAGCATGCACATCAGTGAATAGTCTGTGCATGAGATAAATTAACAATGACGACTCTTCTAATCTCATCTGATCTGCTGCCCGCTCTTCTCGTCATTGCAGCCGGTTTAGGACGTATTATAGTAATCATCGTTCAAATCACAAGTGTCTGCAGAGTTAATCAGACCACACTGCTCATAACGAAACATTTTTTCACCTGGCCCTGGAGACACGATTAGATACAGAACCTATGCAGTTATGAAACCACCCAGAGTCCTATTGTGCTCTCAAGGTGAAGCCATTTTGGTGCAATTTCTGTAATTCACAGGCCCTTAAAGCAAGTCACTCGAGATGCATTAAGAAAGTCATTACCTGCCAGTGATGGATAAAAATTTAATGGACTGCAAGATTTTTTTTAAATTTATTTTTTGGCTGGACATTTTCATGTCTCTGGTGCCTCTCAGGAAAGAAACCTGAACTAAACCGTGCTGAGGAACAGAATGAGGCCACTCCAGCGTTGTAAAATAATGGTTTAAAACCCTTCATTAGCGTCGCTAAATTATAGGCCCAATGTTTTAAAACACGCGTGACACAGCTTGGATCTACTTGTATCCAAATCCCAATTTATTCAGCCCATTGTTTTAAAATCCACTTAAATCCCTCCTGTTTCTCCATTTCTCTCTGCACTCGCACGAGGGGGAGGATGAGTGGGAGTCGTCGCAGCACGTCACCTCAAACAAACAGATTTGAATGATGGGCCCACGCAACGACATGGCACCTCTAACAGTGCAATGACTGCTCTCATGAATAATTGGAACAAATACATATTTGAAGCAGAGTTTCACAAAGAGGCATCGACATGGCAACTGTGCTCAGTTACCGTCGGCACGTTGACACACCACATTCCCGATTGATTATCTTTCACCTCAGACTCACCCAGCTGCTGATAAATGAGATGTCGTAAACACATCTTGTAAACAATACTGTAATGAGTGTCTCTGGACGCCAGTATCGATTACATAGCGATTCCACACGTGGTGATACATTTTAAAGGTAGACCTACAAAGATAGATATTACTGTATTACGTGTTCGAATGTTATCAAAGTTAAAGAGCTCCAACTGAAGTTTTAAATACTTATTTTTTGAGGGGGGGCTTTAATTCAGTTATTCATAATCTTTCTCATATGGGTTTGATGATGCTAATTAATTAACATCTATCTTTTTTGATAAATCAGTGCAATGTGAACAAATTACCATATGTGGCTAATTTATGAACATAATTAATATGAGAATTGCTCGTTCTTTTCATGTCTTTTATCGGCTCTCGGGGAAAGAAATCTGAAACATCTTGTTATTTGCCAGTTACCATTAAGTCAATACTTACATGAGAGAATAAGTCCTTGCATGTCAAATACATTGTAAAAGATTTCCTGTCGGTAACAAAGCAGCATGAATAAATAAAATTGATTTTCCAAGGAAGACCAGCAGCTATAGAATAAGGAAGCTTGATGACTTGGTCAGATCACTATGAAAACGTTGGAAAAAATAAATCCACAAACAGAGCAAAGCAGCACAGACACTACAGAAATGTGTTATGACAACACCAAGCAGAAATTAATGAGTCACTCATTGCTTCACGACAGAAAATACCTGAACTACAGTAATTTCTACTTTGTATGAAAAATTACGAATCAAGTAAAAGTTTTCTTCAACCAAGCAAACCCTGACACCATCCAATAATAACAGCAAAGTTTGGTGACTCTTATCCAACCTATCTATAAAAAGGGGAAATCCAATGACCGCAGGTTTCCTGGCTGTCCCGATAGAGGCCTGGTAATGGATTGAAGAGGGGGAAAGAATCAATACCTCCCCACTCTGCGTCTGTAAACATCACATGACAGCAGACTGTAAAGGACGCCCTGGACCAGGCCTCTCAGAAACCCAGCTGCAGTATTTCACTGTAAAGCAAACTTGAGAATCTGGTGTTTGTGCTGCACACGAGAGGCAGTGGGTTTCAGCTCGAGCTGAAGAAGGGAGCACCTGTCGCCATGGAGACGGTAACCACGAAGGAAAATATTGCAGCCGCCAAAAACTTTTCATAATTTTAATCTTCCGAGAAAGACGTGACTCATTCCAAAGCCACCAAAGAGCAGGTGGACACTCGACTTGAACGAGGACCGAAAACCCCTTGACTGTTGATCCTGGCTTAGTATCGAGAGGCATCTCTGCTCAGACAAGGTTTCGCACTTTCATCAAACTCCTGTGAGCGCCAGGGAAGGGCTGGAGAATTGCTCAGTGAGAAAGCACATGAACTCCAATCTATCGGCCCTTCAGAGGGTGAAGCAGCTGAAAAAACAGAGTACACGTTACGGGGCGGAGTGTTTCATTTTGACAGAGGGGAACTGGGTGTCTGGATGAAATTGCTTTCTTTGTGTCCGCTAGAAGTTCGAAGCAACTTCAGCAGAAGTTCACCACCAGAAAGGTAACCTTTCGAAGAATCACGTACACATTAAAACCGTTTATTTGCATTACTACTTTTTCTCTTGTGGTTAGCATCCTATAGATTCATTGCTGTTTATGAGCGCAGCCTCACTGTCTCCTACACCCCTGACTGCTCAAGCTAGACGGTGACAGGGGAACAAACTTTAAAGAAAAAACAAAAATTTGAGTTCTCCTATTTGCCAATTAGCCCATTTCTACCAAAAAAAAGTCAATAACTGGCGGTTAGTGAGATGGGGAAGTCGAGTGTAAACAACTCGTTTTGAAAGGTCGTACGGGCAGAAAGAGGCCTCATGATCCCACAGCAGTTTGTTTTCACCGATGTCACAAGGGCTTCGACCAAACCCTTAATTTCTTGATGAGGAGAGTCAAAGCCAATAACAGTTGCTCAAAGGCACCCACAGTACATCGGGACATCACGTGAGACCCTTGACTTTTTGCACAGTCCGTGTTGGAAATTTCATTGAGAATGAACATGGGGAATTAAGTCAAATTAAGTCAAAGCTTAACATGTTTCAACATGTTTTTCATTACAGCCTGAAGAGGTCTGAATACTTTCCAAAACTGCTACATATACTTAAGACACATGAGGTTGGTATACAGTTGTAATTATTAATTTAACTTGCAGGAATTCTCCCCGTGCTCCTTCACACCAATGAAACTGTCAGCTGACATTTCAGCGAGTCAACAGCTATCTTCATTTCTGAGCCTGGCCTTTCCGTGGCTTGACATTTATCCTGCACTTGATTGGCTGAAGGAGAGGAAGTACTCTAGCCTCTTATGCACTCACTACCTATCCCCTGTTCTCCTTGTCTCATTCAATTATGGACTGTACCCTTAGGGCTGCATAGAAAGAGCTCCGAGGCTTTAAAGCCTCGCAAAGGCCACATCCTCAGATTTCATGGCTTTTCGACTTGACTGAAAAGGCTTTAACATGCAATCACATGTTGTTTGGGGCGAGCCGAACACTTACTTTGTTTTTAATGCTCGACACCGCGATGTTTGGTTTTAACTCAATTAATAAAGACAAAATACATTCAGTGCGCAATGGGTACTGAACAAGCCTAATCAAGTAATAATCAACTGAGCGGGTCTCTCTAATCGGCCGTGCAGCACGTGGAATACATCTGTTAGCCTGGGGTTTTCAAGAAGAGATGGATATAAGAAAGAAAAGTCGGTAACCTCATCTCCGTTAGGTTATTATTCTGACCTTGATGACCTTTTCGCCATGAAATCAAATTCAGGATAAAGTCAGTAACCAACACAAGTAATCATAATTCATAATATATGGGGAAGTGACACTAAACCTCATCCCATCGTCGTGCATGACTTGCAAAGAAAATCTGACATTAAAGGACTTAAAGTACAGCATCATTTATTTTGTATTCTTTTACTGAAACCCTCAGTCTTACATTTGTTACCGGACTCTGAAGGGCAGCAGCGATGAGATGTTGATTTTTCATAATTCAAAAGGTTGTTGATGTGATTGCTGATTCATGGGAGGGTCTGACGGGCCTGACCATGAATATATATTGCCAGTTTTAATCAATGAACAGACCTTTAGCCCAATATACACCGGTGGATTCTCGGTGACTCGACGCTTATCAAACTTTAATTTAGCTGCTGGAAAAAAAAGCCTCGACAAAAACGAACGCAGGCGCCAGGCGAGCGAGTGTAAGATCTATTAAGCTTCACTTTCTGAGTGTTTTATTATCATCACAGTGAGCCATTGCTGCGAGGGGAATTCAATTTGCGGAGTGCCTCTGTTGCCTTTCAGGAACGGCGAAGGGGAGCACATCTACCCACTCGTGCTTTGTCTGTGCTCGCTGAAGTGATTGGAGCGAGAGGCTTAGTCCGTGCGAGCCGAGTATTGAGACATCAGCGGGATGGCGGCGATTCATTATTTTCTGTTTTATGCAGCATCAGGCATTACTTACACAGACTGTTCGGGCGATCGGAGGTATGGCTCTGCTGAGTCGCACGCGGCTCACTGAACAGATAAGTGTCGCTACAAAGCAGTTGGTCTTGTTTGCGTTACTCTCTGCTCCTGCCCACAGCGGAAAGACTAATATCGGGCCGCGGCGTCGGCCACCCACGTTCGCCACTCGAACTTTCAATTATTTTATGGAAATTGCGTTGCTTCTTGAAAACGTGAATCTCTCTTGGCGGCGAGTAGGTCAAGGGCTTTAAAAGAAGATTAAGTGTGATTGAATCTGGTGATTTAAACGCATCCCGGCAAAGTTAGTTGTGTGACGATTGCAGCAGGGTTAAATCTCACCACCCGCGTCACATTCAAAACGTCGTTGCTGTCTCGGGAACTTTCTTGCAAGGTTCTCATATCGGGATGTTGACGATTGAGGCTCACGTATTCTCTGAGGTTTGACAGGTTTAATTTGCATGCGCAGGCATCTTGAGGTGAGAGAAGAGAAGCTCGTGTTTTCCATTTTTTTTTAAGGCAGAAAAGTTCTGCACACTTCTAAACTGCTGACAAGTCTCATCGTTTGAAGTGAGCAGCAGAGTTGCACGAGCCAGCACAGTCAGCCCATTATAATCAACAAGTGCATTAATATTAATCTAACCCTGTTATCCTCGGTGATGCTGCGGGTCGAGGGGAAGCCACTTCAGCTTTCTAGTGGGTCTGTAGCTTCACCATCTACTGCTGGTCCTCATCAGTTAAAGAGATTTGTGATTACGGGTCATGACATGAGCGGCATCACACTCAAACTGATGAAGGCGACGACCTCCTGCTCCTACTGCAACTTAACGAGAGGGCTTATTTGTAATAATTTTTTTTCAGTAGGTTTAAGGGACGTAAACGAAGCACTGCCGCTCTTGCTCTAGACGATGTTCACTCAGGCAGGAAGTGGAAAAACCATCTGACCACAAGCCCAACTGCACTCGCACCATCCTCAGCCCGTCTTTCTGCTCCGTCTCACTCGTAGATAATCTGAGGAGGCTATCATGGGATTCTGATTAGGGCTCAACCTCATCTCACACCCACTGGATTGAAATGAGGAAACACTTGGTGGCGATAAAGTGCAAAAGTCCAGTCATGGGTTATGGCGACTGGTGCCCCGGAATTCAAATGTTAATAGCTCAAAAACAACATTAGTGGATTAATGTGGATTAATTTTCATGTTTGAAATAACCGATTACTTTCCCGGCCACTTGTCAATTCCTCAACATGTTCACCACCTGGGTGCTGAAAGATGCTGTCAACAGAATGAGACATTTACTATGACAATGAAGTGCCTGCATGCGTTCATACTGTATAATATATCTAAGTTCTCTGGCAGTCTTTCTCAGTCTTGGTAAAGCCAATGACTTTTAAGGCAGATTTATCTGACTCTGTAGTGAATCCACAGAGCTCGGCACCGCTCTGCTCCCATGCTGCACGCACCTCAAGATAAGTGACACGAACCTTTCAGAAGGTCATGACGGCAAAGAGGCGCTGGCATATGGTAAGTGTCTCAAAGAAAAACAAAGCTATGCCTGATCAATTATTCAGTGGGCATTGCTTATAATCTCGAAGAAAAACACAAAGCCCAGTATTGCTTTGCTTACAGTAGCTCATGATAAACCATGAATTTTAAAAAAACCTCCTTCCTCTACACACATAATCTTTGACAAATCATTATGATAATGTAATCTTGTATTGATCTTCAAAGCGTTCTGGCACAACTCCCACAGCAGTGAGGTCCGAATCTCGCTCAAGGACACTGAAGCAGAGCAGAGCGCGTTAAGGGCGCTTTAAGAACGAAATGAAACTGATTTGAAACTATCACATATTCTGAGGGTCAACGAGAAAGCTGTGTCCCTAATTAAGAACATGTGATGTGCAGCAGATTACTGGAGAGAACACGCACACACACTGACACCCCGAGGGGTCCCTGCACTCCTTAATTTACTCTGTTACTCATATCATGAATAACACTTCTGCAAAAAGGACCATTTGTATCTGATTAAATTAGTGTATGCATTATACACAGATAATCACAGCCGGCTTAATCTCCTGAGTTCAGACTCCGGGGGAAAGAAAAGAGATGACGGAGGAGGAGGAGGAAGAACTGGTATATTTGTCAAAGCCCAGCCAGCCTGAACAGACGTCCTTCAAAACAGAGAGCACGAACAACTATTAATATGCATCCAAACAAGAAACCTATTGACATTTCATTTGCATTCTCGTCCGGGAAAAAAAAAAGAGGCATGGTTGAAATTGTATCATAACAAAGCACAGGGCTGTCGACCTGTACAGCTGAGGTATAAATGTATTTTGACATTCGATCAGGAAATATGGAATGATTTCATTCAACTCTACTGGATTTGTTTACGAAATTATTTCATTTCCAAATGAAATACATGCTACTAAACACTCCACAGACCCATAAGTTAAGCTTTCAAATGGTGGACTGACGTAAGACACCTCGGCGGATGAATCAGACCCATCACTGCAGCTAAATAAATTCAATATGTGTCGTATATCAACCTTGACACATGATGGATGACTGTTCACTGCCGGGCTGACACTGTGTGTGACTGGGTGAGGATTTAACTATTAATGAGAAGAAGACGACTTCTATTATTCAGTCTCTGCGCTCATCTGGAATCGCATAATGGGAAATTTGAGGCTGTTCACATCTTCTCTCTATTGAGGGGAGCCACAAAAAACTCCACAGCTGGCTCGTGAAGGACTTAAATGAAGCGGAGCTGCAATTGAAATGTGTTCAAAATGTGCATAAATTACAGGCTCACAACTCATCCCTGATTCTAGTCGCAAACTCGGACGGTGCACAGTATTCTACTGTGTTTGCTGAAATATTTCTGCCCGGCTCAGACCCTCATTTCTTCCTCTGGGGGGGGGGGGTAAATGGCTCCACAACCAGAACTCTCCGTCATTTTTAACCAAACCACGGTCACACCTGCTGTACTGCATTTACCAGACCCTCAATTTGTCTGATAGCACCTCACACTCTGAGTCCAATCTTACTCTCCCCCCAGATAGAGCTGCAGCCGTCCAGCAATCTCCAGCGTGAATATATCCCAGCATGTACACAGCTCACTATCTGTGTCCAATTTGAAGAACTGAGGTTTTGAGCCTAAAGCAAAGCTATTCCTCCAGATACTACAGACACTATGGCTCACAATATCACTCTCCCTCTCCCCAAATAAATCAGACATGCGCATCGCATTCAAATAATTAATAATTCGTGTCTTTTAAATTATAAATTGTCTTAGCTTGGCAGAACTTTTTAAGGAATGAACTCGGCACAATAAAAACTAGAATCCTCAATACCGCAGGCACATTCCAGTGGTCCAACCTCGCAAGATTACAATTCAAGTTTTAAAGAGGTCGTTCTGAAGGAAAAGGCCAAAAGATTAGTGAGGGAAAAAAAAACCCAAGGTTAAACTATGAATGCTGGACGAGCCTTGGGGGAAGCTCACCCAGACTGACGCCCTCCGGTCTGTGATTCATAAGCATCGCTGAGAATCGTTCCAAGTTTCTAGGGAACAAGTTAGACACTGGACTCTTGGTAAGTCGGAGTCAAGCACCGACGCAAGTCTCAATTATCAGTGACCCACAAGGCTCATTAAAAAGAGCCATCAAAGCACAGCGCGATGCTGAACGCTGCACCCATGCAGTGATGATGCATTAATTCACCCATTGCTTATTTGTTTTATTGGCTGCGAGGCGGGCGGCTCGTTGATCATCATGACTGGGTTCATTACTGAAGCATGGTGCTCTATACTCACAGTCATCTCTGAATTATGGATGTTTTCATAAACTAGAATTGTAATGGACAGCTGAGATGAATAAGTAGAAGTCCTGGCCCCAAGGGAGAATGTGGTACTGCAAATATTACTTTGCTGGAGGAAGCAATTGAACGCAACTGTGTGTGTGTGAGCTTCCGAAGTTTTGGTCCAATCCCACTGCTTCAAACATGAAATGCCCTGTATGACAGTTTCAAATGACATTAAAACTAATCTGACAATAAATACACGACTCCGAAAGGTTAGTTTAAAAACTCAAACACAGTGGTTCAGACAAAAATAAACAAGAGACTCCACTTCTCTCAGAGGAGCCCTGAAACCAGTGCATTTACAAAAAAATAAACAACTTGTAATGCTGATGACCTTGTAGGGAAGAAACGATCCCCATCCTCGTGGTCCCACTGAAAAAGAACACATACACATTCAGCAGACAATGCATCTTTACTATTGAGACTTTGGAGAGTGAAATGTATTAACATTACATAATGGATAAATACTATGGATGAACACATGTAACACGCAATACACGAGATAAAACATTCTGCTTACATCTGTTTAAATCCTTCTCAGGGAGCCGGTGTGTGTTGTGCGTTGGTGTTTAAATGAGGGGGTGAGGAGGAAGCACGGGGCCGCCATCTCTTGTTGGGTAAACACAAGGTAGAAAAAGATTTCTATCAGATACGATAACGCTTTATTGATCCACACACCAGGGCAGAGCACCGTGTGTGTGCAGTCACATTATTTTATTTTCTTCTTTGCTGAAATGGCCCAAAGAAATAATCAGATCATTTTCTGGCATCAGAATAAACATGAACTTTAAAAATGTAAACAAGTCCCCAACAGTAAATAAATCACAGGTACACAGGTGTTTTCTCACAACGTGGAAATAAAGAGTTATCTCTGGTCCAGTGCCCCATCCCTCCACAAAGTTAAATCAGTTCACTAGACAAACTCCTGACAGACCAACAAACTGAGGTGCAAGCAGAGATTAAAGCTGTAAACAGACGTCCCTTTGTGCCCAGTAGTGAAGCAAATTTTGCAGTATTGCTCTCACGCATGTGCTCTGGCTGCAGCAGCTGCCCCTGCACACTGACGCGAACGTGTCATGGCATTAACAGCACACTGTGTCTGCTGTCACTTGATATTTGTTGATATCGGCTGCAGCACACCGCACGCTGCGTCTCTGACTGCACACCGACACAAGGTGGAAACCCAAACTCCACTTCCCCCGCGCGTGCACGTGACTCCCCCCTGCTCCTCTCCCGCAGCCGCGCGCTGCTACTTGATATTCAGAGTAGAACATTTGCGGTGCACTTCAGGTGAGTGATGACTGTGTTGGGTCGGCGGCTAATGGAAGCAGTAAATCCTCAGCAGTAAATGTAGGATCCACAGGGCTGAGCAAGAGGAAACATATTTCATAACCGTTTACTGCATCATTAATACAAACAGAGGTGATCTACAAATATGTTGACAGAATACCTGCGGCTTTTTAATGAGCCACTCAGAACGCGGACATAAAATAATAATCTGTCATGTGTCTTTTATACACTCATTACACCTTCATCGTTAATCCTGGAAATTTATATTTGACATTATAGGTATAAATCAGGTATTAAGATAGGAAAAGGTCTGGCTAATTTATGATGGATTACCACAGATTTTGTTGTCAACCTCGTTTATTTGTTAATTACAAGGCTGGAAACTTCTCGACTGAGATGATTTGTGTCCATGAGTTTGTCCATCCTGCCGCTGTGAATATGGTGGAAATAATCCAGCTCTATTTTTACTTCTCCGGATATTTGTGCTCTCGGACAGAGTGAAGATTTGGAATTTCTATTTACGCATAGGACTAAACCATCTTATTGCCAACTGTCTGCCTGAAGGAGGAAGTGCCAGAGCCGCTGACTGGTCTTAAACCGCAGATGGTCGCTGCTTCTTGCCCACATGAGCCGAAAAGGGGCTTTTCATTCCTGATTCCAGTGCATTAACGCGGTCAAAATATATCTCCTTATGCCAAGCATGTAAATTAACAAATTATTACCTGCAAATGGATGTCTCATTAGCATTACCAGGCTTGCTTGCCATAATGATGGGGGAACAAAAGGGTTCACGCTGGGCTTTCGCTCAGCTCCGCTCTCCCCCCCTCGCAGTTTCTTGTCACGCTTGACAAGTGCCTTTTGTGCTTATTTAACAATATACCACTCACTCCTCCGCAGACGCTGCTCGTTCACCCACTGGCTGCTTGGAGCGGATGTACGGTGAACCTCACCGACCACTTGTCGTAAAGTGTAAATAAGATTTTATTGTTTTTTAACGTGAAGATTTTAGGAGCGAAGGAAATAGCACAACTATTATCTCACGACCTGAAGGTGAAACAGGGAGTTGCTTCATGTGTTCTTATCCTCAGCCAATCAAAGCTCGACCTTGCCCCGGAGCCTGCCTGTGAAGAACGCACCCTCCATCAACATGAGTCAGGTTTAACATCTGAGCGCCATGTGCTGCCATCCAGAGCGGGAACACTACCGAGTGAGTGAGAAAAAACAAGTGTTGAGAAATTGTCAGACTTCTGTCTCTCAAAGAAGCGGCTGAGACCGATACATAATTCAATGTGACATACAAGATCCGACGTCTGAAGAGAATAAGAAGCAAAATTAATCCAACCCAAGGCTGAAGAAGAAATATGAAGCATAAAAAAAAAAACCATGACAACCACTTCTCACATTGACTGTACACAGCAGTAATTATAGGTGAGGGCAGAGGCATCATTTCCCATCATCCCTGAGTTATTCACACAAACATGGATCGCCTCTGATTGCTGTCGCCTCAGCTCACCTCCGGCACACCACACATCTTAAACCCTGCAGATCACTTGATAAACAGCCCGTCCTCTTCCTCTTACCTGGGCACACGTTTTGTTTTTGTTGACATTTCACAAGAACCCAGAGCCCAGGGATACGCTGAGTGGAGCTTTTTTTTTGATCAATAATTAAGGGACAGACATCAGAAAACAAGTTAGCTACTCCAATATTAATAGGGATGCTGACAGTGTGGATACACTCAGATGATGGAGTGGCAGCTATCCGGGGCGTTACGACAAAAACATTTAAACTAACTCTGAAGCCCTTTGGAGATGGTGGAAGAGGGGAGTTGAATCGAGGGGGTTTAGCCCAAAAGACTTGGGTTTACAGTCACAGAATGTGTGACGCGCCTTCCGAAAGGCCCTGGATTTGCTGTTATCGAATACTTCACAAGAGAGGATGCTATTAGGTACATGACAGCGCAGAGACACAACAGCCTTTCACAGATGAAGAGCACAGCAGGAGATTTTCCAGGTCGGGGGCTGTTCAGGACAGGAAATGCCTGGAACACATTTAGGATGAAATTAACTCACTCACTCAGGCCTTCACCTGCTCGCTCTGACATCTCACCAGCTACTTAGAGACAAATCACAACGAGGCTGCATCGATTCTTTCACTTTAAAGTGCTATGAGGATTGTGTCTATTTAAGGGTCACTTTAATTAAAATCTTGAAAAAATTATGAGAACTCTCCCAAAGATTAAAGATTTTTTTAAGGGGGGGTTGGATTTTAATATGTCTCGTGTGATTAAAAATTCTCTTTCAAGAACAAAAACCACAGTGCAAACATTTGATCAAGGGCACGAGCTTTGATTAAAAAACGACAGCTATAATTCGTTGAGTGGAGCACGACTTGATATTAAAAGAAGAAAACAGCCAATAATTCCTCCATCTTTCATCACTACATTAGAGGTTGAGGTAGGGGGAAATACTGTTGTGGGGGGGGGGGGATTATTGGCACATTGACACATTTTCTATGTTATGTCTTTTTTTATTCACTTCGGTCCTCACAGACCATTGAATAAAAAATAAATATCTCAGTGATTTTAAACTTTAACACGTCCCCTTGATTTGCTCCTGGGGCCTGCATCAAATTACTGCATGTGGCGAGCGCATGTGTGTAGATGTCTGAGGGGGGAAATACAGCAGAATGTTAGGAATGTAAATCCTTCGTCTATACCTGGTGATTGTGGATGTGCAGCCTGACGCCCAGCTGACACATCTTCAACTCAAACTCACTCCCCTCCCTCCCTCTCTGGAGACACACAACTCCCAAAATAAGGAGTGAATGTGAATCATGGACACAGGATCTCTTTTGCAGCTTCTTGTAGAACCAGCTGCTCATTACTAGGCTTCGCCCTCATTTTTTAATGCTGATATTTTTGGACACTGGGCTCGATTGCAGGCTCGTCCCTGAGTTTATCACATTCCCACAATACCATAATAATGGTCCAGGCCGGGGGCGTGGCAGCGGTGGGGGAGTTTTATGAGAACAACACATGGGGTCTCATCAGGAACCAGAGCGCACATGAGGGAGGCTGCGGCTGCACGGCACAACTCCTGGCGCACATGGAGACGCACGGGCGATCCCGCTTCGTTCCACACGGGAGATTCTGTGTTCTCCACCTGAGTATCTGAACTCATGTCGGTGAGCAGGATGTAGATCACATCCTCCGGTCACTGGGGGGGTGGGGGGGGTCCTTTCATGTGTGCGTATCCGTGTCGTCAGATTAGTAAATTGGCCGCGGTGCCGTGCGTTTTTGTTTTTTTTGTTTTTATTCGTGGAGTCTCCAGCCTTGACTGAGGGGGGTGAAAGCGAATCCATGCCAACCGCCACAGGATTTATGCACACGTAAAGAGCTCATAGAGTCGGGATGGATTCCCAGAACGCGAGCGGAATGGACGCGTTCACGGTGATCCATCTGAATTCCTCCTCCTGGAGCCTGGAGAGCGGATATTCCCTGGCAGCGATCGCCGGCATCGCTGCGCTTGTAAGTTTCCTCATCCTCTTCACCGTGGTTGGGAATATCCTGGTGGTTATTGCCGTGTTGACGAGCAGGGCACTGAAAGCCCCCCAGAACCTGTTTCTGGTGTCGCTGGCCACCGCGGACATCCTGGTCGCCACTCTGGTGATGCCCTTCTCTCTGGCCAACGAGCTCATGGGCTACTGGTATTTCGGAAAAGTTTGGTGCGGTATTTATTTGGCCCTGGATGTTCTGTTCTGCACTTCGTCTATTGTGCACCTGTGCGCAATAAGCCTGGATCGGTACTGGTCCGTTACGCAGGCGGTCGAGTACAACCTGAAGCGGACTCCCAAGCGCGTCAAGTGCATCATCTTGATCGTGTGGCTCATATCTGCGTCCATCTCGTCCCCGCCTCTGATTTCTATAGACAGCAACAACGACTTCAGCTCTCAGCCTCAGTGCGAGCTCAACGACGACACCTGGTACATCCTCTCCTCCAGCATCGCGTCCTTCTTTGCGCCATGCCTGATCATGGTGCTGGTCTACATCCGAATATACCAGGTGGCCAAAACCAGGACCAGGGCCATGTCGGGAAAGGATCCCAGGCCAGACGGCGCCACGCAGACTGAGAACGGCCTGAGCAAAGCCACTTCGCCTTTCCACGGCGAGAAGGAGAACGGCCACTGCCAGTGCCCGCCCACGCCCAGCCAGCGCACGGTCACCGTGGGCGCGCAGACCGAGGACGTTGACATGGAGGAAAGCAGCTCCTCAGAGGGCAAAGGTCACAAGCCCCAGCAGCGGGACTCCCAGAATTCCAAGAGGCTCAGCCAAAAGAAGAGCCCCCTCACCAAGCAGTCCTCTCGCATCGCCCGAGTTAGCAACAAATCCATGGACCTCTTCGCCTCCCGGAGGAAACGCCGCCGGAGCTCCCTAGCCAGGAAAAAGGTCTCCCAAGCCAGGGAGAAGAGGTTTACGTTCGTCCTGGCTGTGGTCATGGGGGTGTTTGTGGTGTGCTGGTTCCCCTTTTTCTTCAGCTACAGCCTGTACGGCGTGTGCAGGGACTCCTGTAAGATACCCGACCCGCTGTTCAAGTTCTTCTTCTGGATTGGCTACTGTAACAGCTCCCTGAACCCTGCCATCTACACCATCTTCAACCGGGACTTCAGACGAGCTTTCCAGAAGATCCTCTGCAAGTCGTGGAAAAAGTCTTTTTAGGCGGCAGAGCAGAGCTTCTGCACTCTGACAATCTTCAAAGGAGATAAAGTGAGGTTTAAAGGAGGAGAGGGACCTCGTTTCGTCCGTTCCTGCCACTTGTTACTCACTGTTGAGTCTCATTGTCCTGTTGTGATTCAGCCATGGACGTGCACACTTTTGCTCTACCTACAGTGACACAGCCTTTCCTCATGAGCTCTACAGTTCTTATTTTTTTTCCTTGTTGAAGTGTGCTGTAAAGCTTTATAGTCGATCGCCATCATTCAAGCTTTCCTCAGAGCCTACAAAAGATAAACAGGGCCAGATTTATCTGCGAGGAGGCGCTGAGGGAACATATTAGCAGTTGGGCCCCCTCAACCCTCCCTGAGTTTTACCCTCCCTACTTCTGCTAAATGTCCATTTTATTTGGTATTTTTGGGGAGATGAGCATTTATCGTGTGTTCATTTGAGCTGAAATATTAATTCTGTGGAAGGATGTCATGCACAAAAATGGGAAAATGTTGGATTTAAAACTTCATTTTGACACGGATCTAGAATACATTTTCTAGGGCACTGGGCATTTGTTCACTTTTAAGACAAGGGTTAGATTGGTATCCCTCATTTTCTGGTTTACTTGGAGAACATAGAGACTAAAAACAAAGGGAAACGACTAGCCTCGCTCTCTCCTAAGGTGACGAAGCGTAAAAACATCAATCCCCTGGTTTAAAAAGGTGCAAAAAATGTCGGACTTGGCTGAGACCGGTTGCTAGGCAATCAGTGTAAAAGCATTATTCAGAGGCACGTCATCAGGCCAAGCAAAGTTGTCTTGTTTCAGCTTTAAATAGACTTTAACAAAACAACACCAAATATGTAAATGACACCTCTCCCAATTGCTCAGAACAGGACCGTGACACCTATCTTGTAATTTACTGCCCTCTTGTGGCAACAGAAGGCTACTCTATTTGACCAACCCATCCATATAATTCTCATTATTCCTGCAGCCGCGTTCCTGTGACAGAAACTAGGATTTCTCAAACAGGCGAAGGACAAGCACTTTGTGGAGGTTTGCACATGTGCATTGTGGGTAATCCACGGATGCCTGACAGGTGACGAGAAGTTATTTGAATTTCCAACAAGTTGTGGAGCAGCTTTGTGCGGAACACCTCAACAGACATTAATTGAAATGAACCATGTAAAATATCAGCTGTTCTGTTATCTTGTGTTTGCACATGAGAGGTCAAAGGTCAAACTCCTGCCACGCTGCAGGCTTAATGCTAAGCTGACAGCGACAGATTTCCAATGTGTACACAGGAGCGGTGCTGAGCTTCTCTCCAACTGCAGCTGTCTTGCTGAGAATCATTTTCCCCCAAAAACTCAAATTATGCCAGAAGATGACATCGCTGAGCCACACTGGCGCCTGGGTACTGTCACTGTTGATCTTTAGATGAGAATATTTGTGAGAATATGTTGAATTCAAAGAGCACAAACTGATTCTTACGTAGCAAGTCTGAAGCCTGCAGTTTAACTTTAGTGGCCTGAAAGGATTCAACTATGAATATTTAATGAAATAAATATATAAAGCAAGGGTTAAAAGAATGGTTAAACCATTTATCTGTTTACAGGTCACGAGCACTGATCCAATCAATAGAGTTGAATCGTGTTTCTTTCCTCTCTGCCATGATGTTGTCAGCCATGTCAGCGTTCATATTTTGGAGCATCGCTGCTGTAACCACAGTCTGAAACTGACCAACAGCGTAACCGCAGACCTACTGACCACTGACTCAGTGTCTTGATCTAATATTGGACCTAAAAGCTTGGGGATTGCACACTGAAGGGCTAACGCTCCAGAACATAAGCTAATTTATTTTTTATCATGTGCTGAACAGATATTTAAAAAAAAAAAAAAACGACTGATTATTTACGATCAAATGCATTCACTTTGAAAGAAACTACCTCTTTATTTGTGTGTTCATTTCTGTTGGTTCTTGATTTACGTTTGGCAAAGTGCAGTGCACGTCTCTCCTCTGCTTAAGCTGTATGCTGTTGTGCAAAAATAAAAGATGGTGTTACAACATAGAGCCTCTCTGATGCATAGACTGTGTTGTACACTACTACGATTTTGCGTTTTGTGGCTGTTATAGTGAAATCAGCAAATGCCACGACAGGGTCAAATGAAAGCGTCCAGTCCCTCTGTTGGAGCACGGCCATGCCAGTTTCAGGGCACCGGTGACCTTTTTCAGCACTCCACGTTTGATGTTGGTCCGGGCTGCCTCGTGATCTAATACTCCCCCCGGAGCCCCGGTGGACTGGAGGGAAACTGAAATCCCACACACTGAACTCCGGTTTGTCTTGCTCCTCGCTCCTCTGCTGCAGCCCGGGCGCCAGCCGGCAAACGCCTACGTCCTGTAGTCCTACAACCTCATTAAATAATCATTTAAAGAAAAATGGTGGATAATAGTAGACAGGATGAAGTGTGATAAAAAAATTCAGCGAGGCTGCCCACATCATGGCATTAGCTGAAGTAATATTAGCTTCAGATGAGGATTTGATCGACAGTAATTCAGTCCGGGTTTGCTGAAGCAGCATGAAAGCATCACGGCTCCTAAATCTCCATTTCAACGTGTGATGAATGAGGCAATCGTGCATCCCAGTGTGGCTGCCGCACACGATGATGGAGCGCGCGCCCTCAGAGGCTGTTCACACACTCGCTGCCTCCCCTCGCTCTCTCTCTCTCTCTCAGCTGAGCCCCACAATCTGCTGCCTGAGCAGAAAGCCGCCGGGCCGCAGCGTGACGACGCCCGGGATGACTCAGCTGGAGGAAAGGGCCTGAACACCTGCAGTAGATTTCACTTATAACGTCTTTCTATTTAAACAGATTCCGAGCCGCGACTTCTGGAACCTCCTGATATCATTGGCTTCACTTTCGGGGACTCGCCACCTCGTCCATCTTTCATTTATCCTCGCAAACAAAAAGACCAAAACCGAACAATGACGAAATCCTCCCGAGGCTCAACACTGAACAATTCCAAACTCAAACGCCTGCAAATCCAGGTCCAGGCAGGTGCGAGCAGCTCATTTGTTAATAACTCCAGGACTAGAGTTCAAATAAACCACAGCGCCCACGTTCAGGGGAAGGAAAGAACCCCCCCCCCCCCCGATGTGTTTTTAATGGTTTCTGGACGCAAACAGAATTCTACAGCACAGAGGGGAAAGTCACATCAGGCTGGTTTGCCAGACTTATTACCTCAACCAAAGAGGATATTTGTTTGTTTGCTAGCAAACCACTGAAGGGATTTCCTCTGAACGTGGTGCAACGATGGGAGATGAGCCAAGAAAGCACTCATTACATTTTGGCTAGAATCCGGGCAAAGGGGCAGCTCTGCGGTAATTTATGCTTTTCCCAACTTTCTCTTTTCCACTTGCACTGATTTCTGTGGGAATAATTCATGGTTCTTGATAAAAAATGGGGAGTTGAAATCCATGAGCCTGTGCAATTTGGTGCAGAATATACTAATGATAAATATAAAACCCAGATCTATGGGATCTAGATGTGGTTTCTTGTTATGAAATTTACTTTATAACTCTCCTATTCTGTAATGCCACAACTACTTTTGTTTCCTCCTGAATTTCATTTTAAACTGCAGAGAAGAGATTTCCTCAAAAATACCCCAGGTTAAAAAAAAAAACCCAGAATCCTCTGTTGACTTGTTGAGCCGTGAATTGATATCACTCCAGCAGCGACCTCACCTGACGCCACACCACTTAGCTTTGCATTCAGCCTGTCCTGTTTTTATTATCTCGTGTTCTGGGAACAACGGGAGCACAGGCAGACCCCGGGAAGAAAAATAGAATAATCCCTTCAGTCACTTTCACTGTTGTGTTTGCCTCAGCGAGCTCGTCCTGCCTCGGGGAAGGCGCGGAGGCAAACAGCGCTCACGACTCCTCTGCACGACCAGTTACAGCTGTTCAAATCCAATCATACATAATGAGCTACTTTTCCATGGCAACCGTGCCAAACAACGCGGGGAGGCCTCTTTTCTTTTCGTCAAATCTAATTCCTGATTTTAATTACAGCCGAGGAATTCAAAGCCTGGGACACCGTGGGGATGAGCGCTCAGAGGGCGAGAGGGCGCGAGGAAACAAGATGCCGTTTATCACCATCCCATAATGCGTCCGTTTCACGCGCCAATGTTTGTGCTTCATCTTAGCAGAATAAATCCAACATGAGAGGTTTGATAAACAAGATCGAGAGGAACAGATTGGACCTTTAGCACAACAACAAACAATAACCCGTGTGAGGGAATCAGCATCTCCTTTGCAACATTTTCTACTTTTACAGACTGACTGGAAAATATCTAATATAATAAAACCCATTTCAATAACCTAAATTATAGCATAGCACTCTAAACTAAGGGGTCCAAGTCATCATGTTTGCAGCAGGAGCATAACACTTTAGTTCTATTAATCGATCGTGAATTGTTTTTCTCTACGTGCATCTGAAATCTCAACAGCAGCGGCCCACTCCAGGTGATCAGCTCCTTTCTCAGACATGTGACATTACAAACAGACAGTACTCGCCGCGCTCTCCACCCAAAGGACACACGCAGGGCGACACAGGTGCAAATGGGAAAGAGAAGAAATTGAGACGCCGTCTGCGCCGCATGCACCAAATGGGCCGCTCAAACTGCGCCGGCATCGGGAAGGTTGTCCCTGCGCCACTGCGAAAAACATGAGCGATTCTTCACGACCTCACAAAAGCCCAAAGAACTGCAGGCATCCAACAACTTAAATTATTGACTTGAAATGCGAGTATGGATGTGATGTAAACACCAATTAACATTTTATACTGAAACTACCTCATCCATAAAATTGATGCAGGCATGTGTCATGTGGGTGGGCTTTGCCATGGGAGACTCCTAAACTCCTGCAGGCTGCCTTCCTGAGCAAGTGTCCCTGGATCCCTGAGACATGGTGAAAAGTCTTGCCTGGGGAGAAATGGGACGCTGCACAGAGATCACAGTGTTTTACAATGGCCTTTAACGTCAGCCTCTTAAGTAGCGCTTTTCGTTCTCTAAACGGCAACTTCACTGCTGAGCAAGAGCCTCCGGATACGAGCAGCCTCCCTCATCAGCGTCACATCTCTCCCTCTCATCCTGCTGTGGCTGACTAAATCACTAACTGTGTGTTTGCTGTGGGATCACTGGGTTTTTGTTTGACCACCTGCTGCTTCACACTTGGCTTCAGGAGCCTCAGCGAGCCCAAGAAAACAAAAAGGGTTTGAAGATGACGAAAACCACCTTTTTACGATTTCACCTCACAAACAAAGTCGGCCCAACGAGGAGCACTCACATTCACACACCATCATCTGCTGACGTGTGCCTGTCATTACGGTTATTTGAGCCTTCGCTTTTTTTTTTAATTTTCTCATTCAGATGCAGCCAGATGAACAGGGAATGAGCCGAGGCGACGCGAGTCATCGGGGAGTTCACCCAGAAATGATTGACGGAGCAGAGTTTCGCAGCATCCTGCGTTAATGGGAATTCAGCACCGGGGGAAGAGGTCTGAGAGTTTCAGTTAATGGAGAGCCTCATGCCTCGTCCTGCACCACAGTGGCCTCAGAGTGTTCATCTTCCATTAAGGATTATTGCCCCCCCCAAAAAATAAATAAATAAATAAATAAATAAAAATTCAATAGCACGTTGTGTATTTGAGGCAGAGCCATCAGGGGAAATTAGAGACACCTCACACATATTACTGAAAACTGGGTCCTGGCACTTGCAACTTCTTGATTTTAATTCCTGTTGTAAAAGTCATTAAGACTTAACTAACGTCGCAGTGCACCTGAATGTAATGTTCACAAAATACTATTTACCTGCCATGATGTCATTGTCATTTTCTTTCATATACTGGACTGGATTTTGTGGATGGAGTTCCACAGGGCTGTGCATGTGTTGGAATTCTACCTGCACAGTTTCCTCCTCGCCACAGATCCATAATGTCTTTATCTACCTTGCGTTTGCACAGATGGGCACTAAAAAAAAACGCTATGGAGGCAGCCTCGAGATAAAATGTGATTACGAACCGGATCGCAGACTTCGCCATCGGGTAATGATTATATCTGTTGTTGTTTCCCATTCATCGGAACCTCTTCTTTAAATAAATCTCAAAGAATAATTACAACATCCATTGCAATTTATATGAGGACTCCCATGAAGAGCGCAGCAAATCCCTGAGCGTGAGCGTACATATGGAAAGCATTGGCCACGTTGTTAATGGCTGCATGAAAGTAAGGGTGAAAACCCCCGGGGGCCATCCAGCGTTATTTGTTCCACGGTTCCTTAATTACTTGGGAGGCTGAAACTTAACAGACGGAGTGGGCGAGACAAATGAGTCCCTTAATCATGACCTACGCAGCTCTGTTCATCGGGCAGGAGAACCTAAAGACGCGTAACATGATGGCCAGAATCACTCTTTCTCTGTAAAACCAGTTTTACAGAGGGGGAGAGAGAGATGCATCACCAGCTATTGTGTCATATATATCATATTACATAAGCAGGGTCATTATTCTCAGAGAGGAAACAGTTGATTTATAATCAGCTTACCTTATTATTTATCACTTCCTCTATGATGCTGTTAATGGAAACACAGCGTTGCCGTTATCACCGGTGTCATCGGGGCTATCTGCTGATTTCCCACTCAATAAAACCAATGTCAAGACTGCACTGTTCCTAATCAGGCCAGGATTTAGAGGTTGTTGGATTAATTAAAATAATTGACTCGTCAATCAGCAGCAAACTATCGACAACTCCGAGGCCTCCATCCTATAATTGTAAAGTAACCTGGGGATTTTTTTCCCTGTCCTCAAATCAGTGTTTCACGGCGCCAAGGTAAAGAACGGCTTCCATTTAGGGAGCTCTGTCGCTGTGGAGTGTTGGAAAAGCCCCATTGTCAGGGAATTCACATTGTTCGCAGCCTCTGGAGAGCAGCTATTATTTCCACACCTGCCTCCGCCGTGCCTGTTATCTCTGCAAATCCCCACTCCGCTGCACTGAGTGCTTCGTGCACACAGGTCCGCGACAGGAGGCCGGGGTCAAAAATAGACTCTCCGTGAGAAACAAAGATGTATTCGCGAATACGTTCTGACGCATGACTTTTGTTCTCCTTGCTTTGTGGTTCTTCGTTTTTTAAATCCACAAGGTCATCGTTTATCAAGGAACCTTCTTTTTTTTTTTAAACCTCATGCATAATAAAGACGGCCACACTCACAGGCTGGATAGGTGGGTACTGGTAAATTATTCAGCAGCGTGGACAAGAGCAAGTCAAGGTCTACACGTGCGAGCAGAGGAATGGATCGAGCGAGACCTGGGCTACACTGTTATTCTTTGATCACGCATTAACGTGAACTGATAAAGGTTTGCTGTGGGTCTAAATTTGAAATGGCGCATCGTTATTATCAGACTGCCACCGGGCGAAAAGCTTCACTCGGCGGAGACAGGCAGGAAAAATTTTTATGGGCGGATATAGGACTGGATGTAATTGGTGTGTGAGACACTCGAGGACGCCGAGTTGTTATGGTCCAGTCACAGCTGCTAGAAATAGGTCTGTTAAGGGTTCGCCGGCCACCTGCGGGCTCGGCGCACCGTCAGAGCCAGGTACGGGGGGTGCACAGCCGCGGCTGGCAGCCCTACACTCCACATTGACGGAGAGAGAGTAGCTGACAGAGCACAGTTAGGCCGAGAGCCACGGCAGCATCTGCGAGGGCGATAAGGAGCTAAAGGCCACCGTGGCATTGTGCTCCTCGAAGATCAAGGCTGCGAGAAATTGAAAAGGCTCTGATGTATTGTGACAAGTCTTCAATTTAGCTCCGGAGGATGCAGATAATACACAGGCAGGATTGGCGGATTACAAAATGTGAGTCACGTTAAGATTGGGAGGGTGGAGGAATGAAGGCGGGAGGTAGGTGGAGGAGAGAGGTAACAGTTTGCATGCTGCACTTTTCCGAAGGCCTGCAAAGACAACGCGCAGTTAAACAAGTCCTGAATGCAAATATCATCTTGTTCCTCATCACAATTCAATCCACAAATGAAATGCATTGAGCTATTCTTGAACCTGTCTCACCTCAGCCTCTGCAGACAAATGATAACTGCCAGTGTTTAGTTGCTGCACACTCCACTCTCTCTCACTCTCTCACCTGATGCACGTGTCTTGTTTGGTGTAGTTGAATTACATGTCCAGCTCGAGAGAATGAAATCACTCTGCCGTGCATGTCGGCGCTCGGGGCGGCTGAAGGGGGGACAGCTGGAGGCCATGCAAATGACTGAGGCTAACTGGACTCCCAGGAACTGAACCCACGCCGCCTGCACACTGATTTTTAAAAATCTGTTATAATGGAAATCGTAGCAACGCTAATTTGCATGTGTGTTTTACTCCGAAATGAGATGTTCGTGTAATTATTTGTTTTTCTCCTCCCGTCTCTCGCTCTCGCTCTCTCTTTGCATGAAAACCTCATGACAGGAGACGTCCTCCTCAAGGCTCCTCTGAAGGACTAATTGAATTTGAAAAACTGAGGAGAGAATACAAAGGGTCCTCTCTGTCTGCTTGTAATGAATGAATCCGTACATTATGCAAAGGGGCCTTAGCCTGAGAATTCCCATCAGACTATGGGGCCATAAAAGGTGATTTACACAAGAGGGGCTGATGATATGTCCAACAGAAGAATCTGTATACATTTTAAAAAAACATTGCCTCACAGGTCAGAAAAAGCACTTTCGTCCAAACTGCAAAATTCATTCTAGAGATAAAAAATGTAGTGATCCCAGGTTAATGGAATCTGTTCGGCTGCGGCTCACACGCTCTCCTTGACAGAAGAGGCGTCCTCCATTTTCCTCAAATAAATGATCTGATAACGAGGTATCACGGCTTCCTGGTGCACTGTGGGGGATGAAATAGTCACAGGCACAACGATGCTGCACCGCGCACAACAACTGGGGCTGGTGAGGGGATTGTGACACACTGGAGTTAAAAAGTAAACATGCTATTAAAAGTGATGCATTATTTTAAGAAGTTTATCAAAATACATCATTTTCTAAGTTCCTGTCACATTTAAAACTATCAGCTACACTTGCCACTGTGTGTGTACAGGCTGCATTCAGGATTATTTGTCTATTTCCATCATTTTATTTGAATTAAAAAGATGGTTTTAACCAAGCACTCATAACGCATGCAAGAAATGGCACAACACTGCCATCTCGTGGCCGAAGCGTGGTGTTACAAGCACACATTTAGTGAGAAGTTTAAGTCCACTGTCATTTCTACAAAATAATCTATTCAGAGTTTGGCTGAGGAAAAATGGTAATAAGTTGACACAAAAGGTTAACAGGGCTTTAATTAAACATCACTTGAAACCCCATTGTAACACAACGAGTGATACATTAAAAAAAACAAATGGACATTACACTGTTTACCATTATTCAAGTATATATTGATGTCTACTTTGAGTCTTCATATGTCCTTTGCTGCCCTCTGCTGGTTGTTTTCAATTCCTCATCCTCACTTCTCGGTATTAATGGTTTTCAGCTGGATTCATGTTTTTAGCAGTGTCGCTGCTTATAAACAAAGATGAAACTCCTCAAACTGAACTTTTAAACTCGTCAAACCAGAGGGTGTGATCTTTCTATCTGTCAGATTCCCTCATTAGATCGGGATAAAGTGACAGAAACCAGAAAAACACGCAGCACGAGCAGCCAGCCGACATGAAAGTCTCCAACAGCACATTAGAATAAGTGGAGTTTCAGGCCTCCCAGCCCCGAGAGCAGCTGGAGGCCACAGCAGAGACCTGTCTCTGCAACTCCCTGAGAACCCGCTGCAAATTATCCACTTTCTTCTTTCATGTCACAGAATCAAAATTATTATCAGCAGTGAGCACGGGGCGAGCCTCGAACCAAAAGCTAAAAATCCGCTCTAACCGGCAACACATGGGCCTGGAATAAAAAAAATAAATCAACCAAACAAGCTCGATGCTTCAAGTGTGATGAACTTTACAACTCGGCCTGTTGAGGAGAGACGTGACTCCTCTAATTGTTTCCCAGAGTTTTGTGTAATTTTCACGTGTGTCAAGAGTAGGAGCACGGAGAGCCAACACATGATGAACTGCAGATATCAGTGTGTGCGCGTGCGTGAACGATGATTATGGTTAGGGTTTGACTGCACCGATTTATTGGAAGTATTATACAAAAAAAAAAATACAAACAGAAATTAGAATAGCAATTTTATTAAATTATAAAAATGTATTAAAATAAATAATAAAATATATAATAATACATAAATCAAACTAAAGCTAAAGTAAAACTTATTTTATAAATAACTGAATTTTATATTAATAAATTGTCTATAAAATCACACGATGTTTACTTTCAAAGAATTTGTTTCATAGTTGTTTAAATAGTTGATTCATAGTTCACGTGAATTATTAAGTGGGAAAAATACATCAGAGACGGAGAGAAACGTGGGGATATAAATATACGCGCGCGCTGGGTTCACACGGGTGAAAAAAAAGCGGAACTTGTCCATGAAATCGAACACAAATAGATCCGCGGATGTGAATCTACAGCGCGTCAGATAGAGAATAAAAGCAGCGAAGGAGAACGAGCGAGTGTCGACACAGTAAATCCAGCTCTTGAACTTCTTTCAACAATTTGTTCTTCATCTCAACTTCCTCACGCTGTTTTACAAATTTCACGACCATTAACTTAATAAACGTCAGTGCGGACGCCCTCCCTGTGTCAAATAATACACTCTTAGATCTGACTTATACTACTCTACTTTTCAGAGTGTGCACTAAATATTGAGAAGTCTGCATGTGACCTCAGAAAACAAAGCTGATCATAACAATTAGAAAGATATTTCTAAAACATCAGCTCTATATAATGTACATTTATCCAAAACTTTAGAAAACTTTGTTTCCTCTCAAAGGAAATGACGAAGAATGTATTAATATTTCGTTTATTAAAATGTCTTGGTCCAAATATTTAATCAACCTTTTAAAATAGGTGAACTTTTAATTTGAAGGCAAGGTCCTGAAAAATAAAGTTTCTGGACCAAAAAAATGTCAAGGAAAAACAAACAGAGTCAGGGGTTTGATTCCCAGACATCAGCAGTGTATGTATCTATAGATATGTATATTCAGTATATATGTGGCCTGTGTATCTATAGGAGGAGGACTTGCGTGACAAGAGGAGAGAAAACACAGAGAGGACTTAATGTCCTGCAGGCAAACATTAGAGTGACTCCTTCATCTTTCATGCTGCTCCTGCTGTGCCTCCTACATGTTTCATCAGGAGATGGAGCTCAGAGGTGAAACACGTCCAAGACCCACACTCCGTCCAATCAGGGGACAAAACAACAGCTTCAATCCCAAGTGGAGGAAAAACAGCAAAGACAAATCTCTTTCTGGACTCTTTACATGTTCTACCATGCCAAGAATCACAGTAATGTATAGTTCCACCAATAACAGCATAATCTTATTACCTTTCCTTAAAACTAAAACTACAACAACTACTATTACTACTAATATGTGTTAGTATAGTATTAATCACACTACTAAGAATATTTACAATCCATTGTATAATAATTTGTATATAACTGCCATAATAATAACAGCTGCAGTGGTAGTAGTAGCAAAAATAGAAGGGTACTAAAATATGAAAACTAACAATAAAATAGTTTAATTACAATATCTGATCACTAATACTGACACAACCATACATTTGATTATGAGTAATCTTATTTCTATTATTACTAATACTGCTATGTTTTCACAGATGTATTGCTTTGTCTCCTCAAAACGACTTTTCCTTTAATCCATGCACTTTGTTTACTCAAACCCTGCGGCCTCTTCTGATCCATTCGATTTTTCGTTATGTTAAAACTAGTAATGAGTGTTTAAAGTTGATCACAATAATACAGTTAAAACATTCCTCATTAACTACAAATTAAGCAGCAGCAGCAGGACGAGGAACCCCACATGCAGCTCTAATAGCTGGTGGACTCCAGTTATCCTTCAGGGGCCATGATTTATTGAAAAATACGGTCCGTGCGTATAAGCTAATATGACAGAAGTGCTTTGACCTTGGACGGGGGATGGGGAGGGGGGGGGGGGGGCACCCTGGGGGGGGGGGGGGGGGGGGGGGGGTACACTCTCTGCGGACATCAGCTGCTATACTTCGAGCGTACCTCGCTCCTTTCACACGCAACGGAGGCTCGTCCGGCCGCACGCCCTGCGCCTCCTTCCACAGATCTCCATTTAAAAAGCTCTCCGGGTCAGACAGAGGGTGCTCGGGACTCCGGTTGGGAGAAGAGGCTTTTATATTTAGCCATTTCATAAACCTTTAAAAGTTGGACCTTTTAGCTGCAATCCCCACCCCCCCCACCCCAAAAAAAAACATGTGACATTTGACCCCAGTTCCTGGCACAGCTTAAGACATTAGTGGTATCACAAGGAAGCCGATGTTCTCTCATTGATCTGATGTCCCATAAGCCCTGGTATTTGTGGTGGGCCTGTAATCCGTCAGAGGCGCCCCGTCTTTCCCACCCCCTGCGGGAATAAACCCTGTTTCCTGTGCAGGTATATTGTACCTGCCGGCTGCTGCACTTATCTCATGTGATTAACCTTGATGGCTTTAACGTGTATGGGAAGGAACCAATGATTGTTGCAGCTTACATTGTTTTTCTGCTCTAGATCCTCTTTAAACTCACTTTTCTGAGGACTAAATCAAAGTTTGACGATTTTTGGAGGACTTTTCTTTATCAGAGGACTCAACTTTAATATGCTTTTAAAAGTTGAAACGTTGACGCGACTGTAAACCTGATTGTTGCAGCAAAACTATCATTTTTTTCTCCTGGTAGAAACTCTTGAGACTCGCTTTTTTTCTGAGGTACAATTCAGTAAAGGAACTATTAAATGTGAGGCAACATTTGGTTTGATCTCTTCTGAAGGGGATACGTTTGCTTTTCTCTCACCGGGGTGTGGATACGTGGCATTAGGCCAGAATGTGGCTAAACTATCGCGCTTTTTTGCTTCCTTTGTGCTGAACTGACAAGCTGGCTCTAACAGGGGTTAATTTGCCGTCCAAGGGTTAAACAAACAGGCATTAATAGTTTATTCCGGCCAAGAGCTAAATGTGTTTTTCTTTCCAGGCTTGAAAGACATAAATCGAACTCGCAAAACTAAATTAAACACACAACAGGCTTGTTTTTGTTAACGAGCTTTTGTGCGCGGCCGCAGAAGCTGTTGCAATAAACCCAAACAGCTCCCAGAATGCTTTTGCTTTGTCCGCTGCATGAATCGGGCTGCGGGTGCGGTGAGGTGAGGGCTAATAGGGATTAAGCAGGAGAAGTATGTGTCAGTTTCAATGGACGTAATCTGGAGTGTTCTTTTTGGAGTTTGTGAGCAGGTATAAAAGCTGATTAAGGGCCATTTCTGATAAAGCGACAGCGGGAGCCTGGAGGTCTGTTTTCAGGCAGGGGCCCCGACGACGACGACGACCTCTCCGCCATGAGCTGCCAGAGAGAACGCGGGTTTCAAATCTCATCTGATGGGTGTGAACGTAGCTTTTTTCGCAGAGGAGAGCGGCAGCAGACAGCGAGCAGAGGTCGCATGAGAGCCCAGGAAAGAAAAAAAAAAAAAAAAAATCGTCAACAGCTCCACGCTCGATGTGGCATAAAGAGGCCCTTCTGGTTGACTGCCCCAGTTAAGGCCGACCTAAGATGTCTGGACCTCACTGACCTCATCTACACTATTGCATTCTGGGCCATGGCTTTGACCTCAGCAGCTTGAATCGCCACAGTGGCCCATTATAGTGGCAGAAATAATGATGGTGCATGGAGGACCCCCCCCCCACCCGAATACATAGATTCTCATCACGCATATGGAAGACAAACATATACACTGTTAACGACACTGCAGGAGGAGCTCCTCTGGATTTGACTCGCGATCATTACGTTAGGGATGAGCCCACTTCAGGAAAGCAAAGTAATCAGCAGGACGTATACTGAATATTTAATAATAGCTGATGTTTGATTTAGAACTCATCACGAGAATATGAAACTGATTATTGGCGCAGTAAAGAGAATTTACATTTCAGAATACTTCAAAACTTGGAAAACATATGAACTCTTTTTACCAATATAATTTTTATTCTTATATTTAGCTTTTTATTATATATTAGCTTCTCAGTGCACTACCTACAGTTTTTTGCACTGCATGTTGACCGCATATTACTTTATTTTACTTGATGGCGTTTATCTGGCAAGTACACAGTATTCAGATTTCATGCTACTTTAAACTTATTTTGGCGTACCACAACAGTAAAGTTGCAAAACTTTTTCCACGAATAAATCTGTAAATGTTTTGTCTGGTAGCGACTCAGTAAATCAGCCACAACAATATAATGCTATAAATATCAATAAATAATAAGGTTTGCATATTATTACAGAGACCAACACTTTAATACTTATAAAGTACAGTTTCTGCATATTTATTGTATTTCTTTCGAATGAATAAGAGCCATAATATGCTGAACACAAGAAGGGAGTCTGGCTAGCCATGTTTCCTTAGCCTCCATTAAAGAGAATTAGTTTTCTCAGTGTATTTGCACTGGAAAATAGTTCTGATCCCCAGTGTTCGCTCATCAGGTATAGTCTGGAGAGTCGGCTCTCGCCGCATCCACCTTGTAAAGGTTGCAGTGTCGTCCTCAATTAGGGGATCTTGAGCATGCCCCAATGTGCCGCGCTACTCAATGAGTCCAGACAGGACAGGAAGTGTTATGTTAGTGTTGCTGCTGGCGAATGTGGCATGAGATCATTTCTAGCGTCCCTCAAAATGCCACAAAAACATGTCCGTCCGAATCACCGTTGGAAAATAAAAAGTCAAACCCTTCATCTTTTAAAACACTCCACACTAACGGAGTCATCTGGGACCCTCGTCTTTTAAGTTAGCAGCCCACAAATGAGTCTGATTCACAGCAATGACTACCTGTAAATAAGTTATCTGATCAAGTCCATAAATTATTCTTTGGTCACACAACGAAACAAATAAAAAGGGAAAGATGCAGGAAACTAAGTAGAAGCTTAAAGCAAACACAGAGTTGAAGTTTAATCAAGTTTTCTTTTCTTTCCTTCATCTCTTCTGATATCACAGCTGTCTGCTAAAGTTTGGGATATTACAACAGCAGAGACATTGTGTTAGTATGGGACATGCAGGTTTGGTTTCTGCTTTTCTTGTGTTTTTAAGCCGGCCGGGAAATTAATTTTAAAATGGAATGTCAAAGCTGATTGTTAGCTTTTTGATTATATAATAATTACAGACACATTTATCTAAAAACATTTTTTTTGTACAGAGTCTGAGGTTGAAAACTGCAAAAATGTCTGCAGCTATTCATTCATTGGCTTAATCATTTTGGGTGTTTTAAACGTTACAAACAGCATATTCAGGTAAAAGTTGGTGCGCTGCTCAGAATCCAGAGTAAGAGGTTGATGGGTTATTAGCAGCAAAGAGGCTTTTACAAAGTCAATTCTGTGGCACCGTGAATTGTAAGCAATTCCTCTGAGAACACAAATGGTTTGTTTTTCTCTGCCGCTCCTCAACGCTGAGACTCAACATCACTCCTCCGTCCGTGTCGTCTTTCTCTGCTGTTTGCTGAAGTGCTGCGAGGTACTTTTTCTCAAGCAAGAGTTGGACTTGATGCGGTTTGTGGACATGCAGCCTGAGAACGTGCAGCCTGGAATGTTCTGAGAATTTGTTAAAGCTTCCCTCCAGATGAAAGTAAGCTTTTCATGGTGTTTAAATCCTATTACAACTCCAAACGCACTGCTGTTTTACTCCAGCGTTCACAGTCCTGCAGCTGACTAAACATTTCCCCCCTTCACTGTTAATCAACTCTTTTCTTAAGCTGCAACACAGTCAGTCCATCTACAGGCATGTTCCAGGCTGTTTCCAGGAACATACAAATATCAATTCTCCACAGATAATCGACACTTGAGTGTCTCAGTGGTGAAAAGCTTCTCCTTCAGCCTGTCAGTGTGAGAATAAGGCCCCACTGTGAGGCCTGTGCTGCCCTCTGATTGGTCCCTCCAGCCTCTCAGAGGGAGGAACAAGTCCACCAGGGACATGATGGGGAATCTGTTCATGCCTGTGTTTGTGTTCTAGTCAATTTGCAAACAAACAAGAAAAAGGAACCGAGCTTTAAAGTCATCCATGCCAAAAAATATGTTCTGCTTTGGTTTTACTTCACTTTGACATTAGAGGCCAGTTTGACGCCAGCAAGTTGTTTTTACTTTCAAAGTTTCCAGAGGATCAGATTAGCAATGTGTTTAGAAGCAATTTCTGGTCCAAAAAGCAATTTACCAAAACAAAAAAAAAAAAAAAAAGAAAAATGCAAACACATGGAGCTATCCATAAGTTCAACTTTTTCTTTTAAAGGTTTAAAAAAATAAATAAATTATTAAAATGCATAAGTAGGTATTATGTGACTAATATTTTCATAGTTTATGAATCATATTACAATAAATACAAAGAATATGAGAAACCTATTAGTGCAACATGTCTAAAGCATGGATTTAATAATATACTTTACATACATTCAGATAGACTACTTTTATAGAAATAAAATAATTAATGCATCAAGCTATTAAAGACTTCAGCACTCAACTGCTGAAAAGGGTCACTGAGCACATTTAAGATTCTCCAGGCACATTATTCCGTTTAATTCCAAACAAAGGCCTCAAGGATCGTTTGACTCACACATTCAAAACTGTAATAATGTGTTCATCACTTGACACATTAACACGATTAATAACGTTCAACTAATAATATAGTAATAATAATAATAATAATATGTATTCGGGGCTCTGCTCTAACAGCCGTCTGTTTTTCCCTGATGCGAACTATCATAAATAATATATAAAATCGGCTGAATGTAATAATCATTCAAATCATATTAGTTTCAGAAATCGAGTCAATAATAATTATATGGTAACTCAGTCAGAGTTTAAATCTTCCAGCGCACAGTTAAACGCGAAGCGTGCATGGACCGATGCAACCAATAGGCGGTACTGTGCCATTCTTCATGAAGCCTCCTCCATCTCTGCA
This sequence comes from Pseudorhombus dupliciocellatus, assembly GCA_016785235.1. Lineage (NCBI taxonomy): Eukaryota > Metazoa > Chordata > Actinopteri > Pleuronectiformes > Paralichthyidae > Pseudorhombus > Pseudorhombus dupliciocellatus. The sequence goes on from JAFBJW010000098.1 coordinate 2,620,871, forward strand.
GCCCTGAGGACAACTCTGCGTCTCTGCCTTGGTTCGCTCCCTAATTGACCTAAATACAGCATCTCTGCGCTGCCTCAAGACAGACAACAGCCACACCGAGCACAGAGGCTCCCGACACCGACACTCACTCCGGGTTCCATTGCTTATTTTTGTTTGTGTGGAGTTATCGCCCGTCGCTTCATGGGAACGGTCTGAATTCGCGTCCGGATCTCCTGCAGCCAGAGGCTGGAGCTGGGTCTGCGCTCATGGATCGCGTCTGGTCGGCTTTACGCGGAGCAGGGGACACTCCTGTCTGGGAAGCAGGCGCATCGTCGGGGAGGATTTTATAACGTTCAAGACCTGGGGAAGCGTTTTCGTCACGATGCTGGACGATAGCGCGGCGACGTCCACGCGCAACGCTGCGTCGAGAGGTTCGTCTTTTTACATTGAGAATTTGCTGGGAACTGGGCACGGAGGGGCTGCGGCCGAGGTGCGCGAGGAGACCTCGGACTGCAGCGGGACGTGTGGACGTTTGAAGACAGAGGAGCCGACCTGGGGAGGCACGTCCCCAAACACGGCGAACTGCAGTTCCAGAAGTGAGTGTCCAATCTGCGCGATGATTTTATTCGTTTTCTACCTGAAAACGTCAAATCAATAAATTGACGCATGAACTTGACCGACAGATAACCTCGCTTGTATGTGGGATAAGAAGGATTAAGAGGCGCTTACAGGGGTCGTGACAACGCGTGAAGCTAATCTAACAAATCAGTGGAAAAGCATCACTCGTGCACACAGATATAATTCATTACGTCACGCGTAAAACCATCCTACTCCGTGCGTAAAGGTCTAAAAGTCCCCACGTGGACCAGAATCGGAACACACAGTAGCAGCAACTTTTGTTAATTACTGATAAAACATCTCTGCATGGCCACATTCTACCCTCTCTGCCTCCGTGCGTAACAACCCAAACTGTACAAATATCGGACTTGTACGAGTAAACGGTGTTTGGCATCTACACAACAGTTCACTCTGGCCCTTCATTTGCATCTTAGAGTTTGGGACAACAGTTCGAACACTTGAGCCTGTGAGGTTAAGCGAGTTTTCTTTTTGCAGGTCCACGGTCCAAGCCGAGCGACTCGGATGAGCACGGGGACCCTCTACCGAGCAGCGACCGGGATTCCCCAGCTCTGCCGGGGAAGGCGGAGGAGAAGGGGGGAGACGGTTTGATGGATGAGAGGGAGGACGACGCACCCTCCTCCTGCATGTCCCGAGAGGACAGCTCGGACCCAGGTGAGACCAGAGCAAACACATCCACGTGCCCACCTTTGGCTCTGGGGAAAATGAGTGCGTAATTACGCATGCACCTAGCTCATAAAACGGGCCAAAATTGGCTGCAGGCGTTTTTTAAAGACACAATTTTGTGTGTTTTGTTTATCATTTTCTCCTGTAGATAAATGTTTAAGTTGTTGCATAAGGCCCTCATGAGATAGCAGTGGCGTAGCAAAACTTCCTGGATCAATGTGCAAGAAAGCCACCCTGGGAACCCTTCACAAAAAACAACTCTCCCTCTTCCTGCTCTCAGGTGACACAAAAGTGGCCCGGAAGAAGAAGACCCGCACCGTGTTCAGCCGCAGTCAGGTCTTCCAGCTGGAGTCCACATTCGACCTGAAGCGCTACCTGAGCAGCACGGAGCGGGCCGGCCTCGCCGCCTCGCTGCAGCTCACGGAGACCCAGGTCAAGATCTGGTTCCAGAACCGCAGGAACAAGTGGAAGAGGCAGATCGCCGAGGACATGGAGGCCGGCAGCAGCAGTGCAGCCGCCTCGCGTCCCTACGCCGCCCAGAGGGTCGTCAGAGTTCCCGTGCTGTATCGCGAGAGCATCACAGCGCCCATGGCTCTGAGCGGCCTGCACCGAGTGTCGCCACTGTCTGTTGGCTTCCCTAATGCGATTAACTATCCATTGACTTCTCACTTCACCCATCCTGTGTCGTTTGTGACGCCACTGATGACCGGACTGGTGTGACTCTATGGGCACGAGAGAAGCTACAGCATCACTTTGGACAAATCATGAAATAAAGATGATGCAAAAGATCTCATTTCACAACCAGTTCAGATTTTGGGTAAAATCAAGTGTTGCGGTCGTGCACGGCAGATAATTCAGCCTGTGTCAAACTGTTTCCTTAGGACTTTTTCTCGAGGCAACTTTTGGGAAATAAAGCCAGATTTAAATCAAGCCATCAGGATTCTTCTTTGTAGCTTTTTAATTGTCCTCAAAACAAGACAGTTGCTCCAAATTAGTGTTTTTTTTTTTTTTTTTCAATTCACGTTAAATACATTTTATATGATTCTCTTAGATTTGAAAGGTATGGTGGATATTCCCACAACAACTGGCCCGCACACACTACACACAACATCACATGGGATTAAAATATGGTTCTGTTTTGTGGTTATTTCTCAGAATTGTACGGATGACCCACAGACAGATGGGAACACTTAAGGCTTAATATTTCGAGCTTGAGGAATAATCGGTTCGGACATCACTTCAAAACTAGTGTTCGTGTTTGACTGTGACACGAGGAACACCAATGAGTTGTCAAGAAAATGTGAGAATGTTGAAATAAAAAAAAAAAAATTGTGGAGACTTCAGATTAAAAAACTCAAAGTTCCCACACTGAGTGACAATGAAGCTATAGTAAACACATTTTCTGAATTACGGCTCTGTTAAAAATCAGTGTACTACTTATACATTCAGCTGTATTTCTTTGTGTAACACGAGCTGGACTCTTTTCCTCACGTAAACAATCGTACGAGTGGTTTTAAAGTTCTCTCTGAGCCTCATTTCACAAGCTCTGAATATGTCTGACCCTTATTTGAGCCCGTACACATCCCTTCCTGGGGATTTAACAATACAATGAAAAGAAATCCTCCTAACGATCTTGTATGGAAAAGCCATTTTAGTGTTTGTGACTTTCAATAGCCTTGAGCTTTAGAAATATCCTCTAATCTTTGACATGTTTTATTTAAGAAGATTAAAATACAGATTTTTGTATGCTGATGTTCACATGTGAATAAACCATATGCACCAACGCTGGGCCTTCATGTTACTTGAAGCACATGTTCTAGTTTTCTGACTTAAACGACCCATGAGACTATTTTGGATTGCCCCCCTCAGTTGCATATTTAAAGGGAAGATGATGTCTGAATAAGAGCCATTATGAAATAAATTAATAAACGAAACAAACAACATATCAGAGCTGGAAATCTCTGATGATGCAAACTCCAGGACTCGAGCCACGTCTTGTTTTTGGTCGGTAGCCCGCAGGGCGCACTGAGCCTCTGATGACAGCCAAGTGTTTAAAGCAACAATATGGCAGCCAGACGGGAAACCTGCATCCCGCCCTCATCTGCCCCGCAACCCGCACCAATCACAAGCTGCTAAACCGCACTCTTCCGGGTCGTAGAAGAGCGTCGCGCCGGCTCCTCCGCGCGCTAGTCGCAGCCGTGGAGCGATGGTGCTCGGAGCGTCCGGGGACGTCGGTGTTTCGGGAATCTCGGAGGAGCGCGTGAAAAGCCGGGGAATATGAGCAAAGCGGACGCCCCGGGTCGCAGCGCCTCCCTGACGTTCACCATCGACAGCATCCTCAACCTGCGGCAGGAGCTGGACCCCGGAAACTCGGACGGCGCAAGGACGCAGAGGGACGGTGGGTGTAAGGATGAGTTGAAAGCGCAGCGGGAGGAGGCGTGGGACGTCCGGAGGAGAGACGACTGCGGGTCAGAGGGTACAGGTAACTCGGGAGATTTATTCAGTCTGTCTCAGAAGCGATTAACCGGCGTGATGCGACATTAATATACACTTTGAAAGGTGCGTTTAGAGGCAGAGCCGTGCGTAAAATGTGGAGTTACGCAACGAGTGAATTATTTCCTGTAAGTGTCTGGATACAGATCTGAAACTGGAGGTCGCTATTTCGATTTGGATGAATTGCGTGCGTATTTACGCATGAATTGGCACTAGCGTCAGCTGGATTCTCGCGCATGCATTCAAAGAGGTTTTGTCGATGTGTCCACAGTGAAGCCCAGAGTCCACCCTGCGGATCGCGGGGAGCACACACCAGCGCTGACCGCCAACTCCTGTCCCGGGGCGCAAAGAGCGCACGGCGCCAAAGACGCGTCCGAGCAGCAGCAGAAGCAGAGCACCCCGGACACCAAAGCCACAGTGAAAAAGAAGACGCGCACCATCTTTTCCAAGAGACAGATCTTCCAGCTGGAGGCCACTTTTGACATGAAGCGGTACCTGAGCAGCTCGGAGCGAGCGTGCCTCGCCAGCTCGCTGCAGCTCACCGAGACCCAGGTGAAGATCTGGTTCCAGAACCGCCGCAACAAGCTGAAGCGGCAGCTGTCCACGGACATGGAGGGCCCGCTGGCCGCCGAGCAGCTCTCGGAGTCGGGGAAAAACGTGCAATTACCGACTTTTTACAAAGACAGCAGCCTGCTGAACGGATGTTTGCTGCCCATGCCTTTCCCCGTCATTTACCCGACAGCAAACGCGGCGCCTTACGTCTACTTCTCCAACACTGGCAAGTATTTCGGCCTGTTTGATGCGGACTGATGTTTCCTCTGGATGTCTGGACTTTACACGAGCCTGTCACTTTTTTATTGTATTTTCTGAGTTCATATAATTCCTGAAACTTTGACGTAAACATATCAACTAATCCGAGACATGCATGTGCCACTTTTTTGTCCACAAATGTTTATTATTAATTATTATTATTATTATCATATATATTTTTAAGGTTTTGATATTTTGAAGTTGTGCATGCATCAAAGTTCCTCTGAGCAGTTTTACTTGGCGCAGTAATGTCATCAGACTGAATGTAGCTTAAGAGCAAAGCTGCAGCAACTTTGGTTTAAAAACGCATTTGTCATCGTTTCCATCTCTTGTGTTGAAATGTTGAAGTTTCTGTGGGGCAATACTTAATTTTGTATTTATATGGCCTTATATTATTATTCTAATTATTATTGATGTTGTCCAACAGTTTTCTGGTTTGTTTTCACTCCATCTTTCATATGACAGACTATTGAGCTGTGAATACAGTTATCTCATGACCATGTTGAATTTTGCAATTAAAAAAAAAAGCAAATGTTTGAAGTTTTTTCCTGACGTCAGTTCATTTCACATCCCGCATCAGGTCAGTTCCCTGTGTTTATTTATTCATTGTTAAGCTCTGCCTCCCTCAGTGAGGTGTTGGTTTGTCTCTACAAGTTGGACAGTGCTGCAAATACAGCCAGTGATGATCCTGTTTGGGAGTCTTAAAAGTTAGAACAGTACTTTGAAGACTTTTCATACGTGTTCTCGTGCCTTAGACGTGATCCATGTTAATTTGACAATTTTAATATGTTCAATTAACGCCAACTGAGCTTTGCTTTAACCCAAACTAAGATTATTATACATTTAGATTTTCAGTATGAAATATTAAAATACAAATTTGGTTTATAATAAAACATGTTGTATCGCTACTTTAAAACAAAAAACAAACCTAAAAACCTAAATAAATAGATTTTTTTTCTCTCGCATTTACTTCATGAGTGCAGATTTTAGATAATAGACAGTAAATAATACATGATATACACAAAAAGTTACAAGTTCAGCAACTAAAATTTTAATTAACAAATTGACCTAAACAAATGAAGGTGTTTGTTTATAGGAGTACAAAAATGAATTCTGGGACTGCACATGTACTTTTATCAATTTACCCTTTATCAGCTTTGTGTAGCAGAGATTCTTAACTCACTTATACACACACTCAAGATGTGTCACGGTGAGTCATCACAAAGGTTGATGTGCATCCATAATATAACTGTGCTGCCCCTCGCTTTGGCTGAGCACTGCACATTTTCTAAGTACTGACAATATACACAAAACAAGAAGCAGGAGTTTCTGATCTAGGTCTCCTCCACTATCTGTCTGTGCCGTGAGAGCGCCACCAGTGTAGCCGAGCAATGCAGAGAATTAAGAGAAACGTGTGTTTAGGTGGACTTGCATCAGTGCTTCTGGAGAGATTTTTCCTAAAGGGCCCAGCAAGCTGCACTTACGCACTGTTTCTGGGTCACTTCCCCTTTCAGGACTGGAGCCTCTCACTGCTTTCTCCCTGTCACAGCCATTCAAGGCCCCGCCGCTGTTAACCTGTTCACTCAACCACTTAGTCTGCCTGCAAATCTGTTGTTTTCTCTGCTAAATTCCTGCTTATACCTTTGCTGTGCACGTCGAGATGTACTGTATCTCATCCTCCTCACACACACACACACACACACCCACTGTTGTGCACACAGGAAGTTAAGGAATAGAGTCAATGCGGGATCGATGTTCAAAGTGGGAACTAAAGGAAATAATCCAAAAAACGTAATGGCATTTGGGAAGTTGTAAAAAACGAGCAAGCAGACAACAAATCAACGTTTACGTTTGAAGTAATTTGAAAAAAAAAAAAACACAAGTGTTTTTCCTTTCAACAAGAAACCACGACACCAAACTAAAATCTACAATTAATTCATATTTGAATATCACATCTGGTCTTTTAGCATTTGCATATAACAGCATGAACATAAAAATCCAAACTGAATTTTTGAAGGAAATGCTGGACTATATGTAAGCGTCACACTTTTGCATAGGAACCTAATTAGAATAAGAATTACATCAAATAATATATTATTCAACATTTATGCTAAACCTAGTAGATCTACTGGACCTAAAAAAATAAGGTACAGGGCCATGTGACAGCTGAAAAATAAATTAAAAACAAATATATATATATACATTCAGTATATATTTGGCAAATATACTGTATTGTCTGCCTGTTTAAAGTATTCATCTTAATCACATTGCTCAAGGTCATGAGTAGTAACCTAAATGTTAGAAGAAAGTATGAGCACACGATTTATGGTCTGCAAATGAAAATATTACTCAACATAAAAAAAAAAATTCAACATGAAATCCTAATAATGAATATCTGATCATCATAGGGCTCCTCTGTTTAAATGTGGATTGCCCCTGAAATAAGTTATAATTAAGTTAAAGGCGAGGTCCGTGAACGAGGCAGATAATGAACGCAACTGAAGACGAATGTCCTCACAAGTGCAGCAACACGGGCCCGCGTGCACGCTCGGCTCGTCTTGGAGTGTGTGTCTGAGATGGGTGGCGGTGGGGTGGGGTCGGGTGGGGTTTACAGTCGCCAGACTTCCTGACTCTCTCTCGCTGTCCAACACTTGTGAACGCAGCGTTGGCTCTTAGTGTCTCAGCACTCTGCTCTGCAACCACAAGGTTCAAATGACCCCACCGGCTGCTCGCATTCTGCCCCGAGCCGGCCTCGTCTGTCAGAGGCACAGAAAAATCCATTAAAATCTCCACCTGATCAAAAAGACGCCCAAAAGCCAAGACACCATATGCACTCATTTAGGGCTATCGATGACTGGCCAGCATTGTCGGGTAGTTTAATACATGCGATTGACTTACTGCCAACAGTGGCAACAAAGCTTTTTTTCCCCGAGAAGGAGCAGAGCCGCACGTCTGGCAGAGGTATTCCGGGTCTGACGTGCACCTCGAGGCCGCGCAGAGCTGTCAGCACGTCTCTCCAGAGCGACCATCAGTAACCCACGCAGCACATGGTTTCCATCCAGCGTTAAAACGCATGAACGCTGAGAGCTATTGTTTGGGATCATTGATCGGGAATTGCACGTGATAACGTGGCCCGGCTGCAGGACTGTGGTGGGAGTTTCTCCCGTGCCACGAGCATGCAAATGCGGAGATGTGACCCGACCACCGAGGCTACGTTTTACCATAAGAGGTCCCATTAGAAGAGCCTGTGAAGTTCAGATAAGTCGTTTTAAATCACGCTGAGAACACAGAGGACGCCAATGGAGACCTACGTTTGCTCATACTGCCGTCGTATTACCCCTGTGTGTACTGCACATGTGTGAGTGTGTGCATGCTGGCTGAAGGATCTTCGTCTCGTTCTCGGGCTCAAACGGGCTGACACGTTGTCAGACCCAATTTCATCTCCTCGACACTGAGTGTCAGCTTTGATTGGGAGTTCCATATCAATCATTCAGCACTGGCTCTCTTTGTAACCGGACCCGCACGTATGAATAGTTGTTTAATAACCCCGATAATGACCCATTAATCTACATTCACACTACTTGGCACTCGGCGGTGGAAAACAGGCCTGTTCTTTTTTTGCCGTGAGCGTTCTTTGTGCATTCTCAGACGGGATTTATAATTACTACCAATTACTGTAAAAGCTGCCCGGAGATAGGCTGGATCTGACGCAGCAGTGGCCTCTAACAGAGTTTCGTTTTGCCAAAGTGATGCATCGCAGCTGAGAGGAAACTGCAGTTAATTACGACAAATTTTAAAGAGGAATAAAATGGTTTTAATTCAGCTTCAGGGAAAAAACCCAACGATTCTTCCTGAAGGAACTAGAGGTGAAGACATTAAACAGATTGTCATCAAACTCCACCTTTAAGAGTTGAAGGCCCCCTACTGGCAGAAAATGGCACATTGTGCATTCAAGTAAAATCTTGGTGAAGTTAAATAACGAGCGGAGCGTGACAGAACACGGAGGTAATGATTGATTTTAAAAAAATACTGCCAAATACAGAAACACATGATTAATACAGCCACTAGTATTTCATGCATTATGGGATTTTTGAATGTCATTTTTTTCTGATACAAGTTTTCACAAGCCGAGGGAATACAGCGTTCTCTACAATAAGACAGATTACATTCATAGTTTTAATATTTACGGATTTATATTTTATTATCTGACTTTAAACAGAAAACTGTTTTTGCGCATGAGATTAGTTTGGCAGTTTTCGGGTAAACGGTTCAGAAAAAGAACTGTGGTTTTACGGTTTTTCTTTCCATATTTCAATTTCAGGGTCCAAACCTCAGTGTGGTAACAGGGTGGTTTGTTCAGAGGACTCATTGACTCTGCACTTTACAACATAAACAACACCCCATTCATTATGACTGGTAACTTGATAGTGACTGGTGGTGGTGGTGGTGGGGGGGGGGGGGGGGGGGGGGGGGGGGGGTCTGGACCCTCCCACCAGGCTTTCAGAGGGGTTATTGATCCCTTCGTTTTGTCGACTTCAGTGGTCTGCAGTGACAGAGTGCCTCTGTAAATTGAATGGGGGCTGTGGGATTACAATGACCGTATCTGATGAAAAGGTCCCACACGAGTGGCAGCGACATAAATAAAGCCAAAAGGTCGCCCATCTTGCTCTGCAGGGACTGAGTTAAGGAATATCTAATCTCATGCCTGGGGGCCCTCTAGTGGCAAACATGTCACAGCGGCGAGGAGCCACCAAATGTCAGCATATGCTCGGCACACTTTGGAACCGCTGGGACCGTGTGGGGAGGATGCCGTGAGGAGGACAGAGGCAGCTGGGGGACACTATGTGATCATTACTTTAATAGGAATAAATGGGACAAGTTGTTTCCATATACAGTTTCGCCCTCTCTAGGTAAACTCAGCCAAAGCTGAGGTCACTGAGGTCACCTCTTCTCTGCTCTAAGTAGAGGTGTCTGCAACTTTCTACCATTTAATTTGTTGGGTATGATGCGTAAAGTACTACATACATCACTTTTTCCTGAATTTAAATTAATTGCACCTTTGTGACATTTTGATAGAAAAACAATCTTTGGTCACGGAAACATGTCTAAAGAACTTAAAGGAGATTTAATGCATTTTATTTATTCAAAACTTTACAGTGGAACGACGAAATCAGGGCTAATGCACACAGTGGATGGAAATGGGGGGGTGCTTCAGTTCATGGTTGTTGACTATCACCCCCCCTCCTCAAATGGATATTATATTTCTAGCCAAGTATACTTACTGCAATAATATTTAATAATGTGTTTGTACTCTATTTTAGTTTACTAATTTCTCACATGATACACCCAGGACCCAGTGATTTATTTCACTAACCTCATTAAAACATGTGCAGTACTTGGTACACTTAGTTCAGTGGCACATTCAGTTCCACTCCTAAATCATTTAAATAATCGATTAATATTCATATTTACATGTACTTAAACGTACTGATGATTGATGTTTTTATCATGATGGAGGACTACGACTACAAAGTTTTACTGACAGATGGATTTAGGAAAAAAAAGAATCATGGTCTTCTAACCCCAGGAGAGATGTGACCATGTTGTGCTTCAGTATTTGCTGTGATATTCCTCCATGTGTGACAACAACGGGTCATTTCATTGTGCTCTCGGAGATGAAAAGCCGTGACCTTCGAGGGCAAACTTCAAACTGCGCGTCACCCGATCCGGACCGCGGCTGAGCGCGGCCTCACAGGCTGCACCGTCTGTTCGAGGCAACTACGAGAGTCAAAGTATCACACAGAGTGACAGAGGTGAGGGAAATCATTTTGTAAGCACAACACAGAGGAACCCTGGTGCCCGTGTGACCGAATCCGTCCCGCTTGCAAAACCCTGTCCCCATCTTTGAGACCAGCGTACGCACGACGAACAAAAAGACCCGAATCAATAACACAAGTTGGAGGAAACAGATACTTGAGACTAATGGACACTGGGAATTGCAGCTGATGGCTGCAAAGGGGCTGAAATTCATATTGATACGGACATCACAGGCCAGTGGGCTCCACGAGGGCGAGAGGAGGTCACAGGTTGCTTTGACAGCCTACCCCCTCTTAATGGAAGCCTATCGACTGAATCGGAAAGAGGCTTCTGTGACCAGAGAGGCACAGAGTCTGCGCCCGCTCGCACTGGAATAAATGTGTCTGTGCATCTTCTCTGGGAGTGTGAATATCAGTTTCTCAGCCTTGAGGGATTCTTGTCCTGATCAATAGCACGTTATTAGCTGCTTTCTGCCCAGAAGGAAATCTGAAATGCTCACGGAGACGGTTTGAATGGGCTGCATTTCAGAAAGTGCCAAGGGGGAGGAAAGCAAACTGCTCTGTGGCCACTGGTGTGACAGCAGAACAATTAAAATTTCATATTAAAATGTGATTAAAACAAGTACTTGCCAGGTTAGTGAGTTAGCTATCAGATAAACCCTGTCAGCCCTGTTCCGTACAAACCGCTGACTCAACCCGACACTGCTTGTGTGAACGTGTCAGATAATTGACTGCTGGTGTATTTCCTGCCGATTTCGCCTCGCTCTTCCAGGCAGTTGGCGACGGGACGCGGCCTGACCCACATCCCTCGCCAAAATAAAGCGGGATTTATCTGCGCTGCAACAAATTTGGCCTCCTTCTGAATCGGCAGCATGTGCTCCCGAGTTCGGCTCTGACCCGGGGGCTGAGCAGCTGCGCTATCGCTCGGCTCATCCAGTGTGACAGCCTCCGAAATCTAAAGTGCAGCGGCTCAGTCATGGGAATCCGTCATCTGTAAACACATATCGCTGAGCAATCGGCGGCCGAGCCCGAGACGAGTCAGGCCGCGGTCGACACAGTCATAAGGACAACTACTCCCCGAATAGGGATCATTGGATTGTGAGGTAATAGCCGGAGTGGCTGCCTGCCAGGTAGATGCACCTGCGGCTCTCAAGCGACTGTGTCATCGCGGCAGTTAAATCATTAGACACGGCTGAGGAGGACCAAGAGAACCATTAAACAACAGCTGCTGAGAAGCAACCTTTAGTCTCAGCGGCGTCGACAGCTTAACTAGTTCCACGGTGTGACATTTTACACGTTGTAGGCAAAACAGCAGGAGATCAGCCAGTTAGATCAGCTGCCTACCAACATCCAAAATAAAACCATCTTTGTGAATTCAGTGTATTTACACATCCACAGTATGATTAGAGTTTTCTGTTTGGCTTCATCAGTCAGATATTTCCTGTCATTTAATTCAATTTTGGTCTCCACCAAAGCTCTGAGGGATGCGTCTGACTCGAGCTGTGAAATGCTCCACTGTGTTCACCAGCAAGTCACTCACTTGCTGCAAAGTGGCGTCTGAGAGCTTTTCCCACGAAGCCAGCTGTCTGCTGCATCTGGAGCCGATGCCGATGAGCCGAGCCGCGAGACTGAATCAGAAACAGCGACTCGTCAGAAAACCCCCAAAAAAACACGCTGAGCAGACTCAAGGGATGGGAGTGAAATGTACAAATGTCCCCCCTATGGTTATACAGGGTAATTCAGTTCACAGTTATTATAAACATTTGTCACCAGAGCTGCTACAACTATGAATGAAGAGGGAAGACGACGTCACCGAAATCAGCGGGTGGACTTTGAACTTTAGTTTTCAGACTTTATGAGCTTGAAATTAAAGAAAACATCAGGCTCTGGTCAGATTCGGAAATTCTTTCTGGGTTGAAGTTGGGTTTGATTTTAGTAGAAATATCAAATAAATTCAAAACAACTTCATTTGTCCCTGGAGGACGATTCTAAGACACAGATGACAAAGCTTGAGATGAGCTGCAATGTCTCCGGACAGTTGGAAATATTTAAAGTTAAAGTGAGAGTAGTGTGTACAAATATAAAAGAAAAGTGTACTACTAATACAGAATGATGGTAGAAACAGGGAATATTTTGAGGTTTGACAGATTTTTAGATGAAGCAGCTTCAGATTTCCACACAACTGAATTATGTACATGTTTACGGTCCCATCAACTGGCACTTCATTCAAAAGGTTAAATCCTGATTGTCACCAAATCTTTCTTTGCTCGGATGCCACAGTGTGATTCACAGAAGACTGAATTCACTAACAGCTCCCACTCGTCCTCTCTGAAGCGTCGCCAGCCGTCAGCGCCAGGAGCTCTGACCTGTCCTCCGGCTCTCTGGCCCTCGTCAGAATCTCCACTGAAACCTAATTTGTAACAGCCCTGCCATTTCTGTGAGAACCACTCATCTGAAACAAATCCAGTGGCTCCGAGTGCTTTGCGGAACATACAGATGGTGCAGCAGAACAAACTCTTGGGTGAGCGACTGATGGACGATCTGCTGAACATGCACGGTGCAGACAAACCGACCACGTTGTTGCGGCGGAGCGCGACCGCCAGCCGATTTCTGTTCACGCGCGGACCACTCGAAGGACAACTGCGCATCTGCACCGCAGCGGCGACGAATGGCTTGAAGATGCTCCGCTCAGTACGTGACAAGTCAACAAGTGGATCCAGCCCGACAGCAGCCCGAGGTCGAGCTCACGTCAGCGTCACGATCCGACGCTCAAAAGACTCATGCAACCTGTCAGCTGCTATCAGAGCCTCCGTTCGCACGCTACTCCACATTAGCCATCAGCTAAGACGGAACAATGTGCCGAAAAGGTCACAGTTCACAGCCACTTAGCGCTGTCGACAGACGTCTGTGTCAATCCAGTCCCCCGTTGGAAAAACATGGGCGTTTCACTCTGAACTAAACACATTATGAATCCATCAAAATATTTTATAATGGAATGTGAAGGAGGAGTGTGTATTTGTGTGGGATTATGAGAAATAAACAAAACAGGACATTTTGGAAATGACGACTTCCTGTGTCAATCCAAACATCATCCCTTTCCTCTGAAGTAAACGCTTCACAAATATCTGTGCTTACTTACGTTCGAGTCCCCAGGGAGGTGTCCGGTGAGGAAGATGCAGTTTGGGGGAGAGAGACGGATGCTTTCAGCCATGTATTATTCACCCCGTTAATTCCGCAGCCCTGCCAAAGACAAAACCGTCTGTTTTATTCATATTTTTAAACAATCACAAATAGATCGCTGCAATCTGGTTTAAATGGATTGCCGGGCATCAGATATGCATTTGTAGATTTGAAAAATACGCTGCACGTGAAATAAACTGAAGCAGAGCAGGAATGAAATGCAGCAGACAAATTGTTGAGCGTGGTTTTTTTTTGTCTTTCAGGACCGCTTACTGCACTGACACGGAGAGCACAAGATAAATTAATAAGATGAGCTGTTGGAAGCTGAATTTCAAACTTGATGATCAAACTCGCTCACACGGACGGACCTTTCAGACCGTCCCGCGGAACGAAGCACTCTCCCAGAATGCACTGAGATTTGGAGAGGGGGTGGGGTGGTGGGGGGGGGGGTGGCTGAACAGAGGGGGGGGGGGGGGGGGGGGGGGGTGGCTGAACAGATTGTTATGTCACCATTAGGGAGCTGCAATAAAGTCATATTTCTTTTGCATTTTGCATGACTGGAGGGCTTTCCACTCTCGCCTGTCTGCTCCGCTCACATCAGCCGCCCCGTAAGTGGAGCAGTTCTGGGCTGCAGGTTTTTGCCTCGCTGCAGCCAGAGTGTTGTCTGTGCCAGATAGCATTGCATGATTACACTCAGTAGCGCGCAATTTTGTAGACAGCGCTATAGCGGGAGAATAAAACGTCTCAGGCCTCATTAAACACCCACATATTTGGAAATTAGAAACCAGTTATTCACCATTGAGAGGGGGAATAGGGAGATCAAAATTAAATCTTTTGAAAACGCGCTGTTTACAGGCCGTGAGGAGAGAGAGGCTCCATTTTTGTTCAGTGCATTTTGATAAGAACAAGATGCACAACATATAATTTTCTTGATTTCCCCGTTTCCGAACTTGCACGTGTCATTGTTTTTTTTGTTTGTGATAAACAGACAATCAAGTGCGTAAAATGTATTGTGTATGTGTTTCCTCTGAGCTACAAAACACTAAAGCTGTTCTGACAGATAATTTTTTTTTTTTTTTTTTTGCCAGGAGCTGATGAAAACAGGACAACAATGCTCGCTCTCTTTCTCTGATGCACGGCTCTTAATGTGGCTGCGCTGCAAAGAGAACGCACGCTGTCATGTTAATTCTGTTCACATTTTTAAGCTCAAACTTTCTCAGCTTTCACATGAATATTTGACCAGTTGCAAAACCTACATCGTCAGATGGCAAATATTAGGTCTGCATGACCACAGACAGGCATTATGTCTCAACAAATTTCAAACATTCAACACTTTGACCCTTTACTAAAGTACTTTCTTTACCGTTTCTGCAAGAGTAAACAACTGGTCAAATCGTTCAGTAAATCTGTGGCTTCAGTCTCAAGCAACCCTCGCCTCTTTGATATTAGGCGTGCGGATGAAAGAACTGTGTGCGGAGCAACAGGCCCGTACGGTCCCCGCTCTGTGATCCCACACGGACTCCTTGAAAGATTACATTACCAGCCTTTCTCAAGTGGGCATTTCTGCTGCTCGCCTCTTCCTCGTGCCTCTCTGGGTTTAATTTGAGCCAAAAAACAGCCACAGGATACAACTTCCAAGGCATTAGCATTCTCAGCAGTCACCCGGCAAAATATCAGATCTGGCTAGTTTAAAGTGACAGGGTGCTTAAACTACAGCGCATAGGGGTAAGAAACAAGCGCCTCCCGCTAACTACAAACACATCATGTAAGGCTCATGGCCTTTCATGTGCCGCAGTCGGTGCCATACTGCACTTCCCAGCACTATTGTGTTACACCTTCTGGGTACACATGCTAATGCCTAAGCAACTGCAACTTTATGATGTGATCAATGATCCCCCCCCTAATTTTCACGTGTCTGAGCGCGCACACGCAAAAAAAAACAGTACAGCACCAGACAGTGAGGCCACACCAGGGTAACAGTAGTCAAAAAGCTGAGATCATAACAGGTTACATGGCTTATTAAAACACACGGAGATGTGCGATTGCGCGCCACGGCGCAGTTTAGGGGCGGAGCTTCACGCCCTCCAGTGTACACAGTCAAATACAATGTTTCTTTTCAGACTGTTCAAATATTCACGTTTCCAGATGAGTTTAAATTCAGCTGTTATTAGGCACACTGCTCCCCCCCGTATAGAGCCTGTGTGACACTGTGCAGCGTTTCTCATAACCACCACTTGCACAACATTCATCGCAGTGTTTTGAAACATCCTGTCCACAGGAAGAGTGGGCTGGAAGCAGAGCCCCTCACCGGCTCCAGCGCTGAGTAATTTGATGTAATTGCACCGTGGGTGAAACCTTTGAAGACCCAGTTTGTGTTGTGAGTGAACTAATGATGATTAGAGCTTGTTCACTTGTCAATAGCGATTAGAGGCAGGAGCACGTTTTTATTTTATTTTTTTTTTAAAGCACATCTTGTTTAATCTTGAGCCCAAATGAAATATTTTTAAAAAAAAACACAAATAAGACATACAGTAGTGTGTCAGGAACCATGATGATCAACAGTACGGGACCGACTGTGGGATCAACCATGTGGAAGGGGCAAAAGAATATATTTACATTTTGGCTGGAGGGGGAAAACTGTGTCGGTTACAAACAATACGCAGAGCGAGGAGGCTCGAGGCTTGAAAGGCTGCCACCACATGATATAGATTACCTTTGCAGAAATCTGGGCGCCCATTAAGCCCACTGTTTGATCTCAATGGCACAAATTGATCCAAGGTGAAGAAACTGTTGTGTAATTATGATTGATGATGACAAGTAGGGGAAATGATTTGTGCCTTTACATCCTCCGTTCCTAAAGGAGGCTCGAATGAAACGCGAAGATGAGGAGCCACTAAACCCTGGAACACAGCATTTATTAAATTAGCCGGCCGGGGTTGACTACTGTATCACTAGTCTCCCTCGCTGGCACATTTTAAAGCCAATAAACTGTCTACTGGGAGAATGCAGATACGCATTTGAAGGATTTATTATCATAACACGAGCAGTATGTGCAAGTGTCTTTATATATAGTCTAAGTGCTTTATCACAGCCACACTGATTCTCACGCTGCTGTCAGGGGCAATTTGGGTTCAGCGTATAGCCCAAGGACACTTGGCCATCTGGTCTGGAAGAGCTGGGAATCAAACCACCAACCTGTACCAGGAGAACGATGGGTAAAAATGTCCGAGAGGTTTTAAAAAGGCGCATTGTTGACCTTGTACACACTCGGATACGAGTCGCTGTTAACGTTAGCACGTTCTATAAATGCATCAGTTATTTCTCTCATTGATGTACTGCAATATCTGACACATCTGTGGGCGTATGTGCAGATATTTACCTGTATTCATTTAGCAATCAGTTCACCCAAAGTAATGAGCTCCTCTTTATGCAGGACATTGACAATATGGAAGACATTACGCTCAACACATCCGGAACACATTAATTCCACGACATTTAAGGCCCGGGGCCAAACAGTGTGAACTCCAGCACCGCGCCTGTTTACTGATACAACTTAAAACACGTTTGAACCATTTTTTATATTTACACTTATGATAAAGTGTATTATCTGGGGTGTTTACAATCAGAGCAATGTAACATCAACATCCCAAATCTGTGAAAACATTTGAGACAAACCCAGGACTGTTTTCCACATTTCCCCCCACGGATGCTGGAGCCTTCAACGTTTTCTCCCGACAGCCTCAATTGAGCAGGGAGGACTCGTACAGTGGCGGGGCATCTGTGACTCGCTATCTAGAATAACTCGCTAAATAAAGAATATAAGCAATCTGCTCTCGTTTCACTCAGTGCACCTTTCTCCTTCCCTGTTGCCAGGGGGATGACCAAATGCATTTCGCATGCAGCCGCCGCGCTTCACTGCCTTTCCGAGCTCAGAGCAGAATCTTGTTCCACTTTAAAAACGTTAATTTTACATTTTTAATGACCGGCTGATGGCTTTCAGTAAGTGAGCACTGCTTACATGGGAAGATGTGATGTTCTGGAAATCCTCTCACACTCCTGCAAATCCTCATCCTGGATTAAATGATCCGTCCTGGTCAGTCGTGCTTATATTTGTGGACCTAGGAGGGGAAAAAAGACTCAAAGTTTGCAATATTCAAAAGGATTTAAATAGAATGAAGTTATATTTTTGGCTGGAAATGGACTTTTCACATCACTGTTGCACACACACGTGCATCATGCGTTAACTTGCTGCAATGGAATCCAGTTAGTCAAGGAGATTCCTCAATTTCATGGCTGGTTAGGCTGATGCCAGGATTATCTCTTGTTATTTTAAGGCATATAATACAAGATTATGACTTAATGGGATGTGTGAAATCAGCTGGAAGACACCGGGGGGAGGGGGGGCACATCTACAGAACACACTTCCTGCTAAGGGAAGAATTCTGAATTGCTGACCAAAGCTCTGTATCCAAAGGGTGTGTTTGACACATGAAATCGTCATTACGCCCCCACATTAGGAGTTCAGCTGAGCAGCGAGTGAAAACTGTGCACAGCCTTTTAAACACGAGGCCGTCCACTTTTTCCCTTTTTTTTTTATAAACACGCCCTCCTCTTCCCAGGGGTCAGCTCGCTGCCCAGTGTTGGGAAGTGAGGATTCAAAGTGTCTGAGATATGAGCTAAGTGGTTTGTAGCACGATTTCTGTTTTTTTTCCCCCCTCTTCTGCAGTAATTAGCTTGTGCTCAGTGCTGTCATATTCAGAAGTGCATCTGACGATGAAAAAAAAAAAAAAAACAGGGCAAGAAAACAAGGGGCCAGGCCTCCCCAGGGTCAGTGCCCACCGCAGCCTGGATTATGGCACCAAAGGAATCCTGGGAAGCGTGTATTGATTTGGCCTGACACTTGCTGCCACATTTAGCTTTGCTGCCGCTGACTCGCAAAGGGCTTCAAGCAGTTATCTGCCACATTCTCTACTATCTTTAAAGAGCAATGAGAAATTACCTCGTGCCACAGAAGATTTATCATCACGTAATTAGCCCGGTGCACCTAACGGCAGATCACTCCGGACTGTGAATCCGAGCTTAAAGTTCATGTGCACGGGACTATGCTTAATTAACTTTTAGCATGCGGTGACGAAAACACTGGCCTTTATAAACAGGGTTTCGCAGACTGTGCTGCAATGGGAGGTCTGACAGTGGATCAGCACCCTAACACACCACTGAAGGAAAATAAAAACAGTTCCTCAAAGATATAATTGCACATTGTCAGAGGCTTTTTTTTTTTTGCTTCTGGGTAGACAGTCGTTACCTCTCGCTGCCTCTAATCCCATGTTGCTGATCTGGATTAGGGGCCAGAGTCTCGTCCAGGGATCATTTATGGATCCTAATGAGAAAAAAAAAAAAAAGAATAAAGCATTTAGAGACTTGATATCTTCCTCTTAGTCCATATCTTTGGCCCCTGGCTGTGACAGGTCTGGGTTCTAGGTCACATGATCACACTTGGGCAAAGTCAAGCTGCAACAAAAAGCGCAAACAGAGTGAAGAAGTTGTACATTTTGATGAGCAGAGACATTTAGGAGCAGATACGGCGTCAGATCGGCTCAGAATGCGTTGCACAAGCAGCCATGTTTGCTCCCTGCTCTCTCGTGACACTTGATCCGTTATGTTTAGCGGAATTTGGTCCAGTGTCATGAGCAGATTTGACTCCTCGCAAGCCCAGTGTTCACATTCCCGCGCAGCTGTAAACATCTCAACACCCACTGTTGCCGCGCCGCACGATTCCGGGCAACTGCTCTGTGCAAAGAGCAACTCTTGGCAAAAAAAGATTTGTCCGGTATCATCCAACACTTTAGCCTTTGGAGAACCCATTGGCTTTAAGCAGCCAAATGCCATCTTCTTTTATTCATGTGATGGCACTTGTGCACCCTTTAATCCGGCACTCTCTCCAAGCAATAGTATAAATCTCACCCCTTTAGCTTCCACAACTGTCAGCCAGATGTGATTTCTCGTTTTAATGTTTTCCATTTGATTTAATTCTCCGGGCAACAGTTGTAACATCACAAGGCATCTTCCTCGGCGTCTCTGTCAGCTACAAACGCAGTTGTGGGAGCGCGCCGGACAAAATGGGCAGGGACAGCTTCACAACCGCCAGGGGTGTTATTCTAAGATCAGGCTGGAATCAGAAGTTTTGTCGGTTTCAGTTAACCAGGCCGCCGCTAAATGGCTTAAGCCGGGTACGGGAGAAAGCTCTGAGAAGTCGCTGCTTGACAGCTAAAGTAGCCGGACATGTACCCAGCCTAAAGAGCCCTCAGGCTCTCTCTTCTTCATGACTGACTTTTAAGTGTTTTATCCATGGGACGCAGCGATAATGTGCATTAAGATCAAGAACACTTATTTCAATTGTGCTTCATGTTTTATTCTGGCCCCTGAATTCGGCAGCGTCTAGACATGTGCGTTGCCGAGAATAACTCGCATGGGAGGATCCCAGACTGTGAGCGCGGAGTTGACTTTAAGTAGGCAAACATTCTTTTCCCCCATTATTTTGTTGCCATAAAGGAATTTGCCTTTTAAGCGTTGTTAAAAATGCAAAGCCAAAGCAAAACAATTTCTCTCAGCGCGTTTCCAACATATGTTCAGAGTATAAATATACATTACTGAGGGATTATTCTATGTACTGGTCCCCTCTCTGGAGAACAGGGAAAATAGTATCTGTGCGCATGTGGTCTTGAGGATGATGTTCATCCAATTCCTTTTAATTTTAAACAAACGACTAAACAAGACAAGAATCCTACAGTGTCAGTCCAAAACCTGCTGATTCTACTACATGGATGCAGGAGGATGTACGTGAACACATCATAGACCAGGTAGTTTTAATGTGTTTTTACTAAGTGACGCTCAGGAGTCTTCATCGCCACCTGCTGTCCGGCTGCAGTATAGGTCATAAATCCTGACACCATCTTTTTCCTCAGAAATGGTTTTAGTGAGTTCCTACCACACTGGAGAATCTAAAGTGCATTTTTTATTAATTTGTTTATTTATTTTATCATTTATTTATATTATTTATATTTTTCAGATAAGTTTAGGTTCATTTAATTATGGAATGCTATTTTTAAAAGAAAAGGTTAAATATCATGAATGACAGCTGCAAATGACTCACCATTGGTCCAGCATGTGTATTCCAGGGCCCTCGACACTGTGGCCCCTTCCCCCGACCGCTCCCTAAGACTCTGGCTACGAATGCAGAAAATGGCAGCGTTTCAGCAACTGCAGATACTTTGGCTTTGATTCTGGAAAATGAGAAGTGAAAGGAGGGATTTAATTTTTTTTGCATACATATTTGTTTATTTGACAAGAGAAAGGCCTGATGAAGTGCATGACGGATTTCTCCATGTTTCCTCATCTAAATTAGGTCAGCATACATCGGTACAAGAAAGCACAAAACATTTTGGAAAGTTGCGCGAGGTGCACGACGTGGAGAAACGCACCTGCAGGAGAAGCACCAATTTCCGGAGAGCTACGTCATCACTTCCTGGTATTTGACCAATAATAGCGTTTTTCACAGACCCCGCCCCTTCACCCACTCTGGACAAATCAAACTCCTGCTTGAGAATCCCGGCATTCCCCCCCAACGCCTCATATACTAATACTTCAAAAAGTACAAACATTATCACATCTCTTCAGGGAATTTATTCCACACGATGTTAAAGCATGTTTTTATTCAGAATGTAGACAAATGAATTATATTTATTTCACACCCAAAGTTTAATAAACTTCACTGCCTTAATGAAACCAAACGTTTGTGCGCCTCACAGCTGAGCGAGCAGACGCCACCACCATACCCTCTCCCCTTTGAACCTCCCCTATAAGGGAGTATCAGAGCGTTTCCAGAGCAAATCAAAACATACGAACACAATCAAACTCTGCAGGAAGATGTCAACAAACACAATCGGTCATCGGTGGCCTGCAGGTCACAGTAAAGCCTGTACGGCGACCTCTGACCGTCACACTAAAGGAGAAACCCCAAACAAACCAACAGATAAAAGGCGACAAAGAGATCCTCAAATCCTCAACGTTACCTCCCAGGTTCATAAACACGCGGCCTCTTGTTTTCAAAGGGAAGTGACTTCTAGAGCCGAGCAGCTGTATTTTCTATTGTCAGCGTCTGTTGTGGCTGGGGATCCCAACACTATTAAAGTGGAATCACCTTAACCCAGTTAGACCAGCTTTTTTCATAGCTGAGGAGTTTTCCACAAGAGCGATCGGTGGGGTTTTTGTATACGCTCACGCTCGACCGGTCGCATTATCTTTGCTTCACGTGTTTCCCCCTCGAGTTTGTTCAGGGTCCGTAACAAAGAAAGTGGCTTATTATCACTCACTGGAGGAGTTGTCTGCACATGTACCATTTGGTAATTGCCGCCGCTTAACAAGCAGACTGAATTGGACTTGACATTGAGCCATTATTGGGAAATGAAATGCTGTTTTTGCAATTATGGGAGTTCTCCCCTGAAAGGATCGTAAGAAGAAGAAGAAGACGACAGCAATAATGTGTGATTTTGGAGATTTCCGCTCACAGTGACTGAAGTTTATGAATGAAAGACGATTGTGCATGTGGTGAATTGTTCTTCTGAGCATCAGAGCTGCTTCATCCCGGCTTATATCCACTTTGATATGCACCTGTTGCAGATCAGGTCGCGACAGCTCAAACTGAATTAACTAAGTACATTCTCCACCAAGGCAGTTGCTGTCCGTCCTGTTCGCCACCAAATTTGGTCAAAGGATGTGGAAGAACCCCTTCTACTCTCATTAAAGACGAGGGAGGAGTCCATCAAAATCACTCAATCAATTAATCAAATCCTATCTGCAACCTATATTCACTGTACAGTATATTATAACCCCTCCCTGCTCTGACACTGGCACCTGATGGCACTATGTGGACTGAGCGTTCATAAATAGTCATAGTTACAAACTGATCCGGACGAGGGACGTATTAAGCGCATTATCGCTCCTTTGAGAACAGAGAGCAGGCTCACTGAACTGAAATGGGCCGTTACTTACCTACTCGGCAGAAGCGAGACGCTAACACAACGTGGCAACCCAGAGCAGCTCTCTGCTACTTTCTCAGCCTCACCGAGTAATTGGTGACCCGGCACCCCACCTGACATGGGTGGCTCGAGGTGCCGGCCCCCAGAGAGTCACGAAGGGTCAGACCAACGTGGGATTGTCGTATGTTTGGTAAAAAGAAAAGCATGTGACGAGTCAAAGCAGCCAGGCCTGGTGTGATTTGACACTGTATACGTCCATGTGAGGGATTATTGTGACACTAACGTCAGATTTAATGTTCCGTGTTGGGCAATAGACAAAACCTTTGCTTGGCTACATAACAAATACCTTCAGTGTCCGTCTATTATCCATGATGCTTATCCTTTGAGGGAGGTGGACTATCCAATCTTCTAACAAGAGGAAATAAACAACAACAAATAAAAAAAGGTACATAGCCCCTCCCCCCCGGCTTCTAATATATTCCCATTTCACTAAATGATGATTTCCACAACTTGAACTTCTGTCCTGCCTGTCACCAGGTCAGTTTCCTCAGCCTGACTCTCAGAGGAGATTTTTTCCTGTTTTGTGAGTTTGGTGCCAAATCATGTGTCTGTGTTTTGTAAATCCCCTGAGAAGCCTGGTACTTTCTCCCTCATCCCACCGACTTGTCATGGGTCATGTAGTTCACTAACTGGACTCCCCTCTATCCTCCTGTAATCGTATTCCTCGACCTTTGTCTGGGGCTAATTTGCTTTTCCCGTGCTTCTCCAGTGACCTCACATAAAAATCCTCCAGAGCCGTTTTGTTTATAAGATTCAGGGCTTCACAGGACCCTGGGGCTGGTGATGCTCTGGCAGGCGTTTTTATCCTACTTTTACCCCTAACCCTAAACACCCTCATGTTTCCTAAATAAAAATACAGGAAAGGAAAGTGACTCTTTTTTGGAACTTCAAATGTGGTAATGAGTGAAGTGACGGAAGCATCTGGGAGCCACTGGTTGAGATGATTTCAGTTTTCCAAGACACTTGCTGCTTTAAAAGCGCCTGAAGGCTAAAGGTCGTTGCCACAGAACAACAACAGAAGCAAACCTTGACTCAGCATTACAACCATGACGCACGTGCACAACAATATTTCTGCTGTTCCAGAGGATTGTCGTCACCCAGGTCAGAAGTTGGTGTAGCCTGCCCCCTGGTGGCCATTTGGCTTCATGGCTGACCACAAATGAAAATACTGGGCCTCCTGAAAGCTGCACATGCATTTAGAATGAAACTGTGCATTCACATTAAAATTCTTTATTTATGCTGTAAAATACAAATATATAAGTCTTACATTTGTCTGTGTTGCACACTAAAGCAGACGGAAAGCTCTCTGTTAGCTCCTGCTTGACCCTCACTGTGGATTAGAGGTGTTTATATTAAGATTTTATAAAAAAACGTCAAGCAGTAAAAGTGTGACAGCTCAGGCCAGCCAGCTAGCGTTACACGTTTCAGCTGTGTATATACATTAGTAGAAAAGCAGCATGTCCTTTACATGGAAGCCTGGCTTGTGCGTATACCTGCGCCGCTTCTCTTTTTCAAGCTCTAGTAGTGTTGTAGCAGCCAGGTGGGGGCAGGTCGACCCGGCAGGACAAAGTAGCTCCACCACCAGGGCTTCTCTGCTCTCTCCTCGCGGTTCTGGCTCAGGTCAGCCGTCATGGTGTAGCGCTCGTACTGGTTGAAAGGGTCAAACCGGTCGTAAGCAGAGGGGACGGCGAGGTCCTCCTCCTGCCCGTCGGGCTCCAGCGGCGCTTTCTGCAGCACGAAGTCCACGCGGCCCGCCGTCTGCATGCGGCGAGGCAGGACCACCCTCTTCATGACCCTGGTGTAGCCCGGCGCCGTGGCGCTCACGATGTGGCTGCCGGGGTTGAGGAGGCGCCAGTATTCTCCAGTCTCACCTGAGGAGGGGCAGAAGTTGGACGTCAACTGGTGATCGCTTCCGAAAAATCTGCCAGCACGCGCTAACCATCACCTGTGGTAATATCATGTCGCACTCGTCTGACGGAAACCCTTGCACCTTTGATTCCATTTCCCGCCTCATCTTGTACTATGCCCTTAATGCCGTGATGCACCTGAGAAACACCACAGCACATGTGGCTCACAGCAAAAACCCATATGGTTAAATTTGAACAGAACCGGAGCTTGCTCTTACAAGTTCCATAAACGTGAGCAGAGCCTCGTGGTTCTCGTGCCAGCCGATGAAGAGCTCCTCCTCGGCAGGGAACCGATCACAACCCAGCTCCACGGTCACCTCAAAGCAGTTGGTGTGAAGGTAGTTGAAGTCCTGCATACCTGCGCGGCAACCAAACAGAACTGCATTACCCAGAACCCCTCGAGGAACCGCGCTGACCGCATGAGAGAAGACTCACTGCCTGCGATGCTGGACCACTGCGCTCCGTTCACGATGCCTTTCACGCTGTGATCGCCAGACGACCCACAGTTGGCGTTTTCGTTGGCCATCCTCTCGTGGGCTTCTGCGTAGCCTTGGGCCAGAAACTTGAAAACCTACAAACGGATGTAAAATTGTTTAGCCAAGAGCAATATTTGCCTCATCTCATCAGTATTCACATCGTATTAATCTATTTAGTCAACAGGTGTAGTGTTTTCCCATTCACCTGATGATCTGGAGCCGGGGACAGCAGATTGCCGTCCAGTGGGTGTTTGGACAGATCATAGGGGTACGAAACGACCAGGTCGCCGCCGTGGAAGTTGGCGGAGAGCACGAACGGGATCGAGCGGATCCATTTCATGACTGCATACGTCTCCGGAGCAACCTGGATCGCGGCATTAAAACTTAATTCAGACCCAGGAATGACACAAATCCAGGTTATTTAGCTCCCCTGACATGCATCGCTAAAAGTCACTGGCATGTATGGAAAAGGATTCACACTGTACCTTACCAAACCAGTAATAGTCTGGGATTGGGACATGGTCAGTTTGGTAGGTCTTTTGCCGGCGGCGGCTGTAAACAATAGAGGTTAAATCGGGGAAGTTTCTGTTCAGGTCGATGTTCTGAGCATTGTTCCGTCCGATATTCCAGGTTTCATATCGATGGCCCTGAGGAATTAAGAAGGAAGCACGTTTGGAAACAAATAAAAACGTGATGCATGCATTGCACGACTCCTCAGACGTTTAGATTCGTTGGAACCGACCTCCTCCTCATCGCCGTAGTGACTGTCCTGCAGCCCAGAGACAGCCACCTCGTATCCGTCGGGGTTCATGGAGGGCAGGATGTGGATGCGCGTGGTGTTGATGAGGTTCTGGACGCGCTCGTTCCCCAGCAAATACTCCGAGCACAGGTACTGAGCCAAGTAGATCAGCAGCTGGCGGCCCAGGACTTCATTTCCGTGCATGTTTCCAATGTACTTCATCTCCGGCTCGACTGCAGGGGGGGTCACATTAACAGACACCGCTCTAACTTTTACACTCTCAGGAGGTGTTTATTCCCCTGAACACCCGCGCACTATGTTCAATGGAGATGTACTTACGCAACTCGTGTTGACCTGGGTTGTTTGAGAACTCGATCACCAGCAGCTCCCGGCCCTCCATGCTGCGTCCGATGCTGTAGGTCCTGGCGATGCTGGAGCAGTCCTCCTCGGTTTTCTTCAAAATGCTGTTCATGTGAACGTTGCTGTGATATTTGAACTGCACCGGGGAGACGGGCTCCTCCGGAGGAGGAATCTCCATGCTGTCGAAAGCCTCAGCACCGTCCTCCGCTGTAAAGAAACACATAAAGCATTCGTTTTGATTTATGTGCTGTTCAGCTCTACTGACTGACCGCAGTTTAGGTCTTTCTAATAAAAAAAAAGATGCCTCCATTCTTGCAGCACTGCCAAGGGTATAAATAGGAGGTTTGAGGAGTCTGGGGTGTGCAGCAGCAGCAGCAACCAGGAGGAATGTGTGGAAATGTGATGGATTTGTTGCAGATCTGAAATTGTCAGAGAGGGCGTTGTTTTGCTGGATTCACTAAAAGGCCAGATTAAAATTACATTCCAGTCACTCGGACCTGACCTCTATTTTTTTTTTTTTAAAGATGAAACAACACAGCGCGACAGTGCTATGAACTTGAGGTTGCATTATATAAAAATTAAAAAAAATGGAAGACACATGAGTGAGATATCAATGTGGGAATAATTACAACATGTCTAACCGGCTGCCAGACATCTGAAGCACATTCTGCTCGCCGGAAAAAAAGAATTAGTGCAACGATAAAAGAAATTAGACCTTTCACTGCAGTGCTACAGGTCAGAGACAGCACGGTCCGTTTCATTGTTTGACTTTGATGATCATGTATTTAACTTTACGCCGATGCCAGAATGACATGAGTCAAAGTGTAAATCGGCCCCTCCTGTCCGTGCAGATGTTCCTGCGCTCATATGGCTCACACATGAGCTCCGCTGTCTCATGACACGTACATTTTTCAACAGCTTTTAGAGGAAAAATACGACCAGACGAAGCTCGTTGCTTTGTTTGTCTTTAAAGACGTTGTTTACGACACTGGGCTTTCTAGAGAAAACACTTAAAAACAGCCACGGGACCTGGGGTGAGTGGGGGTTTATGTGGGGAGCTGAGGCGTTCCAGTTGGATTTTTATGTTGAGGTAAACCACATTAGTACGCGAACAAACCAGATGTCTCCAGACAATGTGTTGGAGAAGAGGCTGGAACCCGAAAGGACAACAATTGTGTTTTCTCTTCCAGCCGGAACAAAAAAAGAGGGGTCAGCTAAAACCAAATGTTTTGCCTAACGACTTAACGAGGATAAACTTAAACAGAGAGCGTCCTTGTTCTCACCTTTGAGCCCTGCCAGCGGGTCATAGCATCCCTCTTCTTCGCTCACAAAGAAGCGGTCGCAGTCCAAGAAGTAGGGCCAGGCCATCTCAATGGCCGCGAACGTGTGGCTGCATTTCTTCTGCACGGCCTCGCAGGTGGTGCGGCACGGCTTCAGCACCTTGCCGCTCTCGCAGCGGGGGGCCAGCACCGAGCAGCCCAGCATGCGGATCTCGGGGTTGCACTCTCCGCCCAGCAGGGACTCCACCACGCTCATGAGGAGGTACTCGGCGCCGGCCTCGGCGTCCTCGCGGCTCTTGTGGCCCAGGATGTTGGGGAACATGGTCTGGGCGTAGGCCATGTCGTCGCAGTACGACAAAGAGACATCGGTGCACTTGGCTGAGGACAACAAAATCACGCAGACGGACGAGGGACATTTTCTAATTAAAAATGTTAAATTGCTCAGCTGAAGTCTTCATCAATGTTATTTCTCTATTCCTCCATCTATCTCGTCATGAATCTCACTTTGTCTTCAATCCCCTGCTCCCAAATATCTCTATTATCTCTGGAAATTAGAATCTGAATAATTCATAGGTCCCTTGATCATCTAAAAATACACATGATGGTTTTTTGGCTTTGGGGCCCGATTCTATTAAGACTACGCCCTGTGTGGGACATATGATCTCAGCTTCGGTGTTGTTTAAAAACACTGACTCAAACCAAGGCTCACAGGGATGAAAATGAGCAATAACAGGGCAGGGTGGGACGACTTCGTGGGCCCTGATCGTTCTCTAATCACACACTGACTGATTTCAGGAGCAAAACGTCAACGAATATATCGTATTTGGGAGTGTGGCTGCTGGAAGACAAACAGCCCCAGTGTGACACCCATGCACGGGGGATACTTACGTTTGTCCTGCACGGTTGGCTTGCACAGACCTGCAAAACACATCAGTGAGCGTTAGCTGACAGTGGCAGACACTAGATGGCAGTGGTTTCTGTGAAAGCCCTAATACGGCCTGTAAAATAAAATAGTGTAGTGATCAGGCTGTGGTCTTGGCTACTGCAGCTCCTCTGAAATCTGTCTGGAAAGGATCACAAGTCACTGGGTGCCCCTGGTTTTAGCAGACACGCTGCAAAAGCGAGCTTTTATCAAGTTTGGCAATTATTGACAAGACCCAGACCAACACCAATGTCATGACACCGGTGATCGTTTTCAGCTTTGTGTTTTCTCAAAGTTGCACCAAAGCGTTTTGAAGCTAAAGTTGCCCCTGCATCAAACTCAGTGCAGTCCGGCGGCTGCATGTGGGACACAGGCCGGTCTGTGCAGCAGGTCCAGATGCACACATGAGAATCAAGTTTTGGAGAAAAATGAAAAGAGGAAAAAAAAAAAAAAACTTTACCTCGGACTGTCGGGTCACAGCGCGGAGGAGCACACGAGGCGAGGGCGAACAACAGCGGCAGGATCCACAGCATGATGCGCATTTTTTCCGAAACACTGTTATGCTCCGATGTGGCACCTCACACACGCAGAGAGAGAGAGGGTGTGTGTGTGTGTGTGTGTGAGTGCAGAAACTCCCTATGAGTCACTTTACTACACACATTACGGTCAGCTATCATGTTACAGAGGAAATGACTGAGAGGTGAAGTGGGGATAAGTCAAAGTGAAGCTCTTCTCTCCTTGTTACAGTAAAGTTTATGCTGGATATAAAGAGAAAGCGAATCGAGATTAATTGGTGAATTAGTCACATGACACTGGCTAGCCAATGGGAAGGTTAGAGACTCCTATACAGCAGCACTAAACTAAAACTACATTATTAGCAGTGTACTGTTATTATTATTATCAGTGGAGCACCACTGTATAAAGTAATATTGCACTATCACACTAGAAAAAAAAACTTTGCCCAGAGATAGGCTACATTGGATTTGTCGTCGTCACTTCAAGCTCAGGTAGCTGTGAAATAACGTATCTGCAAAGTGGACGTTCTCCATTTGAGCTGTTCGACTGCTTTTAGGGGGAACTGCTGGATTTCAAATGTAAATTCCTTCACTTAATGCTGCGAGTGATTACTGTTGGTCTGTTTCCATGCGTCCAATTAGGCCGGAGTCATCACGGAGTCAGAATAAATTAGAATCACTAATCTTCCGAAATGATCTTTAATCCCTGGATTTAATTAGACTGGGCAATAATGGTGCTGAAGCAGAGACACCGCGGCCGTTCTTTATGCCACATATCCTCCTCAGGATAATCAGGCCCCTGGGTGAAGAAGAACAGGAGCTGCTGACGAAAGGGAAACCCAAAGAGTTGGTTTATTTAACAACTGTGGCGATGGTTCACATGTATCTATTGATTTTGGATACTGAATATTCCTCAATCCTCATATAAATATTTAAATTACAAATTAAGTCTGAGGACATTTGATGATACTGTGAAACCGTTCATATCTTTAATAGCTTCATAACTGACAGATTTTATTGCACATATTCTACTAACAGCTAATCACACTGTCAAAGAACAGCAAGTGGCTCACGGGAGGAAAACACACGTGAATAAAATACACCCCAAAAAACATCTCTTAGTATTAATGAGAATAACAGTAATAATATTAATGAGGATAAAGCAGCTGTTCTTGTTTGGAGCAGCTAAAAACAGTCACATATGCAAATCTGGCACAAACACAGAACAGTGTGTGTTTTAAAGCACTTTGAAAGCATTGCTATGCTATACCCCCCCCCTTCCCCAAACATTGTTCCTGTACAGTGCAAAATATAGAATAACACCATGTATTGTAAATATCCGTTAGAAATGTTTTCTCCAGTCAACTGGCAGAACGAAGCACAGTTGTACAAATGCATTGTTTCCCAATAAAGTGGACTATCTCTAGTACATTCAGTTACACTTTAACATGCACTCACTCTAAAGGACGTCTGGTGAGGCTGCGTTTTTATTACTGTCAGCAAAAGAACAAGGCAGGAGACTCAAACCAGGCGTGAGCTCCTCTCACTGCATCCTCTTTAAATCAATGTTGGCGGTTTCATCTTCTGACGCTCCCGTGTCGACAATAACAAAAACTAAGACCATCCCCGGATCCGTCCTTTAACGACGTGGTGTGCATGTTATTTGCCTTTGGCTCTTGTATCTATAGTAGCTCTGAGAGATTTAGACAAAGTGCTTTAACATTCAGTGACTGACACGACACTGCAAAGTAGTATAACACGGCCGACACAGACAATGGCAGCAATGTGCAGCGGCTGAGCCTCCGCACTAAAGAGCACATCCGTCCAGGGAAGGTACTTTGTTTTTGTCCAGAGGCAGGGACCGCGTGGTCTTTCCCTTCCTCCACATCTTCTTTCTGTTTCCCGTTGAGCGTCTGCTACTGTCCCCGTGTCTTGCGGCGGAGGACAGAGGAAAGGTCACGACACGTTGGACTTTACAGAGTGTTTTGCACCAGCGCAAAAGGCCAGTTCTCGGTCAGAGTCAAGGCGTCTCCTGGTCCTTCAGCGTCACCTCGAACTCATGAATTGATTTGTCTGTGTGTGGGGAGGAGGAGGAGGAGGAGGAGGAGGGGGCAGGGGGTTCATGTGTGTTGATGAATTAAAGATCCCTTGTTTACCAATGCTGTCTGAGGCCCCATCATCCCTGTCGCTCCCTATCTGTCTCCCCCTCACCCGTCTCACCTTCCCCTCTGTGTCTTTGCCTGTTCATCCTCCCCCTCATTACTGTCTGTTCAATCTTCCCCACCCACTATCTTCCTTATTTTTTGCACTCCCCCCCCCCCCCCCCGCCTCCCCCCAAACCCACAATCTGTCCCCTCCATCTAGTCTCGTTTCACTTCCTTCTAATATCCTGTCCACTCCGTCTCTCTCCTAATTCTTTGCCTCCGCCCATCCTCCTCTTCCTCCGAGAGGCAGCCTTTCTGTTTTTGGCCCGCCGTGGGTGTGCATCTGTCACGTCCGCACGGTCGCCATTAGCTGATCCTCTGGAGACAGTAGTCGTTCTCCGTGTCTAAAGAGCTGTTGTGGCCAGACGAGGGGTACAGATCGCGGCGGAGCAGCCTGTTGACAACTGTAACCAGGACTTTCTTGTACTGCTGACGCAAGAGGGAGTAGGCGAAGGGGTCAGACGCGGCCTTGCTGTATGTGAGGCACTTGCTGATGATTCCCCAGTGGCGGTTGACGTCCACAAAAGGTAGAAGCTCGGCCAACCTAAAGGGGCAGCAGCAGAAACATGCTTAACAAAGTACCAGACCCAATTAAAGGAGGGGGGGGGGTCCTTCCTGTTTAGTAGAATCTGGCGTTTTGGCTTCTGCCGTCACTCAGACGTGCAGCTAGGCCCAGTTCAAGAGGTTGATCCAATTATCCGGACACCTTTTTTTCCCCAGTGAGTGTGCTCCATGTTCCCTGTCCTCTACCTGTGTGCCCTCCACACACCGTGCATCAGCAGGAGCCACATCTGGCTGATGACAGCTCCGTGAACCGTTCTCTCTTTTTTTTTTTTTTTTTCTCCAGGAGCCGGTGTTTTGTTGCCTCTGCCGTTCTAAGCCTTTTCTGGCGGAAGCAGCGTGGCGTATGTTTACTTCCCCACGGTGCAGCTGACCAGTGAGCTGAGTCCAGGCTCAGACACATGATAATAAGCATTAGGGTCCAAATAAGCAGTGAGGTGACTGTGCACTTCAGGGGGGTGGACTGGGTGTAATCTGATCATGTGTGTGACAGAGCTTTGTGTTATTGCTCATTACAAGCAAGGTCGTTTGTTTCCCAAGACTAATGAAGAAGTTTTGCACACAAATGAAATAACGCATGGCTGCGGTCAGTCTGACTCACCTTGTAATGACATAAGGAGCAAAGCAGATGATGAACGAGCCGATGAAGATGCTGATCTTCTTGGTGGCTCGTTGCTTTCTCCTCTTTTGCTCGGTCAAGCATCTCTGCTTCACGCTGCAAACAGGGGGGAGTGTTTAGTCGGAACTGTGGTCCCACCATAAGAGTTATAAACTTGTAACTGAGACGTGCAACTGTACCTGGGGTGAATGTCGACCAGCAGGAACAGGGTCTGCATGGTGATGATGTCAATTCTCTTGCAGTGGAACCTGGCCACTTTCAGCACCTTCAGGTAGGTGAAGCAGAGGATGAGCAGGGACAGCACGAAGCTGGTGGCGTGGAACACCACCGTGAAGATTGTAAACCTGATCCTGTCGCCGCCTCGGTCCCTCGGCTGCAGCGTGCACGACGCGTAGACGTCGCTGTAGTCGACCCAGGAGAAGAGGAGCGCCGTGAGGGAGAAGGTGAAGGAGTGCAGCCAGGAGTAGCACACCATGATCAGCGCGTCCTTGTAGCGCATCTTAGTGGAGTAGCTGAGCGGGAAGACCACCGCGATCCAGCGGTCGATGCTGAGGGCTGCCATGCTCAGCATGGTGTTGGCGGTGAGGAAAGTCTCCAGGAAGCTCACCGTGTGGCACACGCAGTCCCCGAACGGCTGCTGGTTCCGGACGATGCCCACCAGGGTGGCGGGCATGTTGAGCACGGTGATGAGGATGTTGCAGAAGGACAAGTTCATGGTGAAGACCCCAGGCACCTGTCGGCGTATCTCGGTGCTGTGCACGAAGCATAGCAGCACCAACAAGTTGGACAGCAGCGAGACGACCGCGACCACGACGATGAACAAAGCGAAGATAACCTCAGCAAAGTCCATGTCTCACTCCAGAGAGTCCCCCATCGGGTTGCATGCGCCTGCTGCGGACAATGGGCACTCGGAAACAACCATGGTCGCGCGTCGCGCACCTCTCCAGCGGCCGCAACTCTTCATTCCAATTGAAGGTCCGTGCGCGCCGCGCGTCCTCCCTCCAACTTCCCGCGCGACGGGCTCTGTCCAGAGTGCTGAGGACGCCGAGGAGGGAGCCCACAGGGGAGCCGCATGCTGGAGCGCACCGAGGAGGACCAGGGTGGAGGAGCAGCGCGCCTACTGAAGGGAATTATTACACCCAGAGCTGCAGGCACAACTTGTCCTATAGTCACAAAACACGCGTCCTCTCCCTGCTTCCTCCAGACTGGAGCGTTTCGAGGAAATCCACCTGAATCGTTTGAATTTTCCCGTGCGCCAACACACGCGTCAATCACCCCCTATGCTGTGTTATTCACGCGTGAGTTTGTCGCGTCCCCCGCATTGATTCGACTTGGCTCGAATCAATGTGGATGTGGAAGCAAAGGGGCGCACAGAAATCCAGGGATGAGCTCTTGGATAATTGGAGACGCGTCTGCCGTGGCCAAATGGCACCAGGTGCACAGGCGCACCAGAGAGGCGGAGGGGGGCAAACAGATCCCTGTCCCCAAATGAATTATTTATAGGCCGATGGCTACTGTAGATTCACTGTGAATTATGGGAATTTTTGAGTCTGGGAGGCAGCAAATACACAGAGAGAGGATGATGGTAGAATGTGACCTTTTCAAAAAATAGCCTATGCATAAATAAAACGAATATCTTCTCCACATTTGCACAGCAAATCTATTGTCACTGCCTCTTCCAGAAAATATCACAATAAAATCATAACACCCAGTCATGTTCTGCCAGTGGTGGTTTATCTGAGGAGCTGATGATTTTTATCTGTTCTCTATCACACTTTCAGATTCCATGGGGTATATGACCCTGTTTGTTTACATACACAATTCCTTGGAAGCAGAAAACTCCCTCCACATCTTTGTTCTCTTGCAGAAAAATTAGCAATTTATTCGCCACAAAATGTAATAACTTGCTAATGATTTATCAATCAGGCATAAGTGCGTTTGAGTCCCTGAGTCCTAATTTTGTTTTTTTAGCACCAACAATTGCATTTGGATTCAAGCCTCTAACTGATCTATAGGAAGATGATTTATTGAGCACTACAGCCAGGGGCCTTCATATAAGTGGTTTGGTACAGGCGAAACTAAGAACCAAGCTTCAGTAAAATACACTATTCATATTGTTCCTGATCCAAATTGGAGAAACAGTCCATATGCTTGTGCTTGTCACTGAGTCATGCCCACTCCTGGAGAAGTGTGTGTAGACAGTGACTCACTCGGGGTCAGACGCAGCCTGCAGGGCTTTTCTCTATCTTTTCTTTTTTGCACTCACTCCGTCCTCCAACCTGTTATGAAGCTCGTGTTATGCTTGTTACTGTATCACCGCCCCCCCCCCCCCCCCCCCCACCTCCAATTAAGTGCTTCCCCCCCCTCCTCCCCCACCTCCAATTAAGTGCTTAGTTTTATTTATTTAAGGTCCTGTCAGAGAGTTCCCCTCCATTCGAGCCCACTGTCATGCACAGTGGATTATTAAAAGCGAACAGGTGAGTCATCATTAAATGCAGTCGAGGCAAACCCTGAGGCCTAATATCTTTGGAGCGACTGTTCCTTCAAAGCGTCGCAGCTGATGAAAGCTCTTTCCACATACGCCATTCCTGCTATAATGAAGCTACTACTGTTCCGAGGGTGTGTTTTTCTGTGTGTGTGTGTGTGCAGGAGTCAGAGAGCCAGGAGACAAAGCAGCAGTGGGTGATGTCAGTCCCCCTACAAACTAGAGATCAAATGCCTCAGAGAAAGCTACAGCTGGGCTCCTGGGGGAAGAGTGCAAAGCTATTTATAGGCCTGATGGGGTGTCACCTCCAATATAACTCTCAGCGCTGGCGTATTACCTAACCGAGGTATCAGAGCACCGAACGCAGCTTCCGAGCCACAAATGGGACCGCTCGGAGAGGATGCTTTCATGTGAGAGGAGTAATCAGTTACTGCAGTTTTAGGCAGCCGACAAAATGCCTCGAGGGCCCCGCGGCTGTTTAACGAAGTCATTCAAGCAGAGAGAGGGGGGAAAGATGCTGATCCTGAAAAACGCACTGATCAGGAATGAGAGTGAATCATAAGAGAAGTGATGACTGAAAAACAGATCTTTTAGTTTCACTTGTAAATGGCAGATGACTTAATTATCTCCACTTATCTAATCAAAAAAGGCTCCTGACACACCTCAGGTTCGGTATGTGTCATTGTCGATGTGCGCTTTCTTCCAGACTGGCACCTCCGTGACCTTTCTGATGGAGGCCGTCCTGAAAAGCTTTCATCTGGCTCAGCTGCATCTGACCTTCCTACAAACCACCCGCACAGCACGCAGGTGTGATCGGAGCAGAGGAGTGAACTCTCCCCGCGGTCCTCGGGGTGAACCTGGAGTTTCACTCTGAGCTTGTACCGGCTCTAACACCCGAGTTCCGCGGGGAGCTCGGCGTCCAGTGTTAAATAACCACGGTTGGCGTGGCTGGTCTCAGAGCCACAGCAGAAGATACTGTGGTGGCAACACGAGGCTTTTTCAGTCACCAGGCTCATGCTCGCTTCCTTTCTTGATTCTCCAAATTAAATTTCCCATCACATCAAAATGAATTCAATCACTAGCTGGATGTACATCTCGTTTTTGTTGCTTTGGAATTAAACACAACAAGTGAAATCCACCAGCGTGCATGAGATCAATAGTGTGGTTGACACGACCCCTGACGTCTTTACCTTACCTTTCTGCTGAACACAGTTGCAGCAGTCAACAAATATAACATAACAAAAACATTGAATATTAAATGTGCAAAAACAGCTGTTGATATTACTATTTAGGCGTTATAGATTGCATGATAATTTAATGGTTATTACAGGCATTTTTTTGTCGCTGTGGCAAAAACACACTGCGGCGTTATTAGCACTTTACCCAGCGGATGTGAGGAAGTGCTTAGTTGCGACTGTGTCCATTTGATACTGATCAGAGGTCAGTTCGGGCTGAGTGAGAATCGGGATGGAGATATGAACGGGGTCAGGAATAAGGTCAGAAGTCATTAACCTTTAAATGCTGCTGCATGTGCTCGGATTCATTCTGCTGCGATCCATCATGGGCGGATCAATATTTGATCCTGAGGTTGGCGATTGTTATGATAAAAACAACGGTCTGCCTGAGCGATGTTTACCTCGCCGTCTGCCACGTGAGCGACAGCTTCTCCCTCACTTTGTGTTTGTTTTGCTTGTGGATTCTGCTGTCACCTGTGCCGGGGAGAAGGCAGCGGGGCTGGAAGAATCCAAAAAAAATGAATGTAAGGACGTGGGCCCGTTGTGAATGACAGCTCAGGATTTTGTTTACATGGATAGTAGTGCTGTGGCAGATGGGCCTCCTCCACACGTCTCCCTGTGCCACCGCATTCTGGAAGAACCACACAGAGACCAAGCTGAGCTCAAACATCTGTCAAACGCGTGTTTACGTGCCACAGTGTGACCCATGATGACAGCCGAAGACGTGTGCATACGGTGCCTCTCAATTCCTATTGTAGGTGAATCCACACAGTGTCTTGACAACTTCCTCATCGCCCACACAATAAAAACTACAAGTGGTACATCAATGGGTTGCTATGTTTTTGTCTTTTATATATTTGAGTTTTCAGTGTTTTTTTGTGTCTTTATCTGTGCATTGCTGGATTATAATGCAGAAATAAAATCACATCAAATAAAATTGAATTCCCTTTGAATATTATTTCAATTTAACAACTTTCTACAAATGTAATCCTACCAAACACGTCACATGTCTCATTTCCTGTTGTAACTAGTAAATGTCTTAAGTTTCAAATCAGACTCCAGTACTTAAGTCCACATATATGAAGACAAAGAGCGTTTTCCCAGACCCCTGATATGACGCCTTGTTGAAAACCGAGGTTCAAGCGCTGCTGGTCGGCAAACAAAAGGAGAATAGCTTCCGTGAGCACTGTGCAGCTGCCACAGGTATAGAGCAGGCGAGACTTGCGGTGAGTCACGTTCCCATGGCAACGCCTCGGCGGAGAAGTTATCGCAGCATCTCTGGCTCTCGAAGTGGATGTAAATATCATTTACACGGGGGTTGTTATTGACATCCGAGGAGATTGTGAAGCATCTGTTATCTGCTGCCTGGGTTCACACACACACACACAGAAGAAAGAAGCGCACGGTGGGGGGATGTTTACAATGACACATACTTTCAGAGGCTTAAATGCTCTTCATGACACACGTGTGCCAGTGAAATCTCTCCTGGTCCTCTCTCGCCCGTCTCATAAGCCTGTGGTATCTCCCACCATCAGATAGCACCCACATTTATCGAATCAGAGCGGTCTGGTCCTCCGCAGGTGTCCAAAGCTCTGTCAACCCCTGAGCTTTGTTCGCAACGAGCCGTCTTTTATCTGCAGGCCCAAAGGAGGCACGGGGAGATAGCAGGGGTGAGGAGGAGGCAGAAATAGATCCCTTTGACCCAGTGAGGACAGAGCGTGTAAAGCCACATTTGAAAGGACCCCTTTAGTATTTTATTAATGACCCGGTGGGCCATGCCCTGCCTGTATATTGATTCCTTCATCAATCCTTTGAAACAGGCAGAGCTGCTTTATGAGGCCTTGGAAACAGGCCGTCTGGAATGCTTTTGGAAAAAGAA
Source organism: Pseudorhombus dupliciocellatus (assembly GCA_016785235.1). Taxonomy (NCBI): domain Eukaryota; kingdom Metazoa; phylum Chordata; class Actinopteri; order Pleuronectiformes; family Paralichthyidae; genus Pseudorhombus; species Pseudorhombus dupliciocellatus. The sequence goes on from JAFBJW010000098.1 coordinate 2,658,731, forward strand.
AAAAGGAATAAACAGTGCAGGGGTTCAGCATCTTTTCAGACCGCCAACTCCAGTATTTGAGTTGGATTTCGTGGAACATTCCAGAGATCTGAACCGAAGGGTCACGAGCGAGGGCGCGCAGCCACGGATTCTGATCGCTCGAACCAGGGGGGAAAGTGAGAGAGGCCAAGGGAAAGAGAGAGAGAGAGCGAGACTGTAACCCGAGTCTGAGTGGAACAGATTGACAGAGCGCCGCTAAGCACATTTGAGCAGACGCACCAGTGTTCATTATCATTAGGCGACAGGAGCGCTTTGAAGCCAACAGGGGCTCCGGTGGAGAGACAAAAGCAGGCCAGCAGGCACAAGATGGAGCATTACGGCTTCAGGAGCCAACTATGACGGGAGCCTGGTAGAAAAAAAAACAAAACATGCACCCTCAAGAGGAAAGCACTTCACAGGCCTTTTAGAGGGAAGCAGCAATCTGAATACTTTGAAATAAACTTCACGAGCTTCAGCGCAGGTTCATATTCAGAATCCAATATACACAATTTGCTCATTTCATCTAATGAGGCAAACCATCGCAAATACTACCAACTACACAAACGCAGCAGGCCACGCCTGATAAATCCATTTACACCAATCACTGTGTTCCACTGAGACAGGAAGATCTCTGATGATAATAAGACAAATACAATGAAAGTCTATCTCATGATGAAACCACAATTAAACCTGCTGGATCCATTCATTAAAGCTGCAGCAAATTACGCACACTTTTTTTCATCATCCAAGCTAAAGAACTCTCTGGATCCTCAGTGTAGCGGCTGGCCTGCAGCACACGCCCACCTCCTTCTTACTCATCCTTGTCTAACTTTTAGTGAGACCTTGCAGCCTTAAGGACAAGACTCCCTGACCCCCCCCAACCTCAGAACAGAGTGCCTCCAAACACATCTGCCAGCTCCAAACTGTCCTTTCAGGCATCTCTCAGACTGGGAGATGGTCTCTCGGCGTCAGGGACCACCACCACGAGCGGCAGCAGCTCTGTATCTGTCAGGGCTCTGAACAAAGAGGTGACAAACTGAGGTCCACCACGTGGCGCCTTTCACGGGGGGTTCATTAATGAATCATCAATTCAGATACATTTCGCACAAATCAGCGTGATTTAAAGGGATTCAGCCGCTGCGAGCAGCCAATTAATCAACGTGCCGGGGACACAGCGGCTTCACATTTTGCGACGGGCGCGATTGATGCCGCCACGCCGGCAGCGGCCATTACTTTTTCAGCGCGGCCCATGCAGTATTAACAAGTGTTACATAACCCTAATCAGAGAAGTAAAGTGAGGCTTTGAGAAAACCTCCACAACCAGCCTGCAATTTCTCGTTAATCTTTAATTAAGCATAAGGTGCAGCTTTGATTCATCCTTTCTCGACGGATGCTATTTCGAGCCACCGCCGTCGCCCACTCTCCCGCTCTCCAGGGAGGCAGAAGGGGAGTCTTTAAAAGCAGAGAGGAGGCTGCTAAACATTCCCGTCAAAGAGCAATTTAGACTGAGGGAGGCCGTTTGAAAGTTCTGGACGTGCACGTGCCTGCGCTGGTGGCAGTGCGTGATGTAGGACGTGGCAGTCGGAGCTGGCTGTCATGTTAAAGATTTAGAGGTAGGAAGAACACAATGGAACGCACACAGCTCCTGGGGATTGTGCTGCTGCCACTGAGCTTATACACGTGCACCAAAAATAAAACCCTGTACCTCAGCATTTTCATTACACGGACGCGCCTCTCATGGCGGCGGATGGCGACACGGAACTATAATAATCTCAGCACAGAGGCACATTTCCCTGCGAGTGTCTTACACATTAAAATGGAATGGAAGTAGAATGTTACTCACATAGATCACACACCTCCGCCAAGGCTCATCGATCCCACACACACACACTTGTCTAGTTCTTGTAGCAGGAGTAGAGAAGAACAAATTAAGGTGACTGATATCGTAAGTGATTGAACAGTTTAATGGATTCTTCCCCTTTGCCCAGTCCATGCTGCGCATGAAACAAAATGCGAAAACCGGTGTGTGATGTAGAATCACAGCAGCATGTTTGTGTGTTAGTTGCCCTCTGCTCGGCCACGTGCTTCTGTGCGACTGTTTAACCTCTCCTTATTGGCTGCCACCGGTGCTTAAACACACACAGCCGTGTTTTTGTAGAGGCCGTGCCTGACGACAGGTAATCACTGGTGTTTTCTTATTTCTTGCACTATTCAAACAGGGGACTGGACCCCACGCGTCTTTTCTCTGGATGGCATCAGTCATACTATTGGAGCTGTCAAAGCCAAGCGATCGAATAGGTAGAGCTGCTTTTTGTGTCATCTGGGTCACCTTAGCCTGTCGCTCGTGGCAACGACACCCCCCCCCCCCCCCCCCCCCCCCCCCCCCCCCCCCCCCCCCCCC